>PVKN010000337.1:24258-83944 GCA_004027915.1 Capromys pilorides | reverse complement strand
TTTCTTCAAAGGTTATTTCTGTTCTGCTTTGTTCCCTGCATTTCTGCAATTGTTTTTCCACTTCAGATTTTATTAATTCACAGATTTCTTTTTTTTATTTCAGATGTTATCTCTCATCTGAGCTGCTCTATAAGTTTCTGTAGTTGTCGGTCTACCTCAATTTCAGAGTTTTTGTCTGCATGATTCTCGTTTTCTTCCATGGTATCATCTCCTGTGTTTGATTTGAGTGGGCTTGGGCCCTGCGACTGCATCTTACTCCTTGTCGTTATCATTTTGTATGGCAGTGAGCTTTGTGCTTCAGTGAAGTTATGCTGTTAGCACCTATGGGGGTTTGTTCTGTTTCCACCCAGCTTGTTCCCCTCCAGTGGTGCCTGGCTGTGAGATGCGGCTCAAGCCACTGGCTGCTGTGAGGCCTTGTGGGTCTGGACCGGCAGGGGTGCAGGTCGGACCAGGCAGTGGATGGGCTCTGGCTCCGGACCGGACCGACAAGCGCTCCAGCGAAAGCCGATGGCGGATGAGTCGGACTTTAGTTCCAGAACAAGTGCAGGAAGATGGAAGCAGGAAGACGGAAGCGAGCTCGGGGGATCCTTACCCGGCAGGGGTGTGGGGTAGACCAGGCAGCAGATAGACCCGGGCTCCGGACAGGACGAATAAGCGCTCCGGCGAAAGCCCATGGTGGATGAGTCCGCTCTGTTTTTGTTAAATGTTGTATGACCATCACTAAAACTCAAGTTAGTTAATAATGTTGCCCAGGCCTGGCGTGGTGCCGCACTCCTGTAATCCCAGTACTTAGGAGACTGGGGCAGGAGCATTGCTGCAAGTTAGAGGCCAGCCTGGACTGCATCATGAGTTCAAGGCCAGTGTGAACTACACAGCAAGGTCCTTTCTCAAAAAAACAACAAAAATGTTGTTCAGGTCTTCTACAATACTACAGATCTTTTGGTCTCATTGTTCTGTGAGTTATGAGAAAGAACTGAAGTCTGCAAGTATGACTGTGTTTTCGTTTTTTCAGTTCTATTAGTCTTTGCTTCATTTTTCTCCACTTATATATTAGGATGCACTCATTTTTTTAGATATTAATACATATGAAATTGTTATGTTTTCAAGTTGAATTGACCATTATATTATTATAAAATGTTTATCTTTGGTAATGTCCCTTGTTCAAAGTCTACTATTTATTTATTTGTCTGTTTGTTACACGGTCTCACTATGTAGCTCAGACTCATGGCAGTCCTCCTGTCTCAGCCACCCCAGTGCGGGGATTACAGGTGTGTACCACCATGCCAAGTTTTGTTGACCAGCATGGCACAGGGCCGGCATGGCATGTGGTACTGGGGATCAAACCCCGGTCCTTGCACTTGCCTGCCAGGTGCTTTAATTGTTGAGCTATCTCCTGAGCCCCTCAAAGGCTACTTTGAACTGTTCCAGGTTTCTTCTTTTTTCTTATCCCAACTTCCATTCAGTTACTGTTAACATGGTACTTCCCTTTAGTTTACTTTTAACTCATGTCTTTATATTAAAAACTTTTTTATAGGAAACATATATTCGCTTTTGTCTGTTAATGGGAATGTTTAGACATTAACATCAATGTAGTGATATGTTTGGAATTAAATCTACCATCTTGCTCTCTGTTCTGACTTTTTTTTCTGTCTTTTTGAGACAGGGTCTCGCTGTGCAGTTCAGGCTGTCTTTGAGCTCACTTTTGTGTTCTGACTTTCAAAAATTACTTTTTGTTTACTGGATATCTTTTTGTGTGTGTGTGGTACCAGGGATCAAACTCGGGACCTTGTGCTTGCCTGGCAGATACTTATCAAGTCTTCTTATGGATTGGTTGCATATTTTGTAGGATTAAATATTGCCTGTACTCTCATATCATTTCATTTTATCTTGTTATTTTATCTTATTTTGTGAGTGTCTTCAGTTTTTCATATGCATATTTAGTTTATCATTCTATCCTACAGTAGAATTATGCTGCTTTGTGTACAGTGTAGAACTCACTACAGTGTACTTTCATTATTACCACTTTCCTATTCCTTTTGTAGTTTTGTGTATACACATATTATAACACTGCTATAATTTTTGCTTTAAATCAAGTACTTGGCAAACTATTACTTGGAGATCAAGTATGCCCACATCTTGTTTTTGTAAATAGGTATTTATTGGAACACAGTCATATCTATTTGTTTACATATGGCTCATGGCTGCTGCTGAACTACAACATCCACTGGAATAATTATAACAAAGAAATATGGGCCTTTGATACTAAAATGTGTACTTTCTGATCTTTTAAGCAAAAGGGTGCCAATTTCTGCTTTAAACAATCAAGCTCCATGTTTTAAATGGAGGAAAGAATATTTTGCGTTTCTCACCCAGCAACCATCCTGGAGCTCCTCATTGTTCTGCATAGATCTAAGGTTCTGTCTGCAGCAATTTTCCTTCCTTCAGCCTAGAGAACTTCCTTCAGTGTTGTGTTTCTTGCAGTGCTTGGTCTGCAGGCAGCACTTTCGCTCCACTCTTGTTTACCTAATATGTCTTATTTCACCTTTATTTTGAAAGGTGTTTTTGCTGGCTGACAGGTTTTGGTTGCTGTTGTTCTTCTTGATAAAAATGCCTTCCATTGTCTTCTAGCTTGCTTTGTTTCTGGGGAAATCTATGATAATTTAATGCGGGTTCTTTGATATGTAATGGGTCTATTTTTCTTGGGCTGGTTTTAACATTTTATCTTTATTAATGTTTTCAGACATTTGACTATTATGTGCCATGAGGTGATTGTGTTATTTTGCTTGAAGTTTAAGCTTTTTGAATCTATGGGTTCATAATTTTCACCAAATTTGGAAAAATTTTCAAGCTTTTTTCCCCTGAAATATTTTTTCTATCCTTTACCCTCTACCCTGTCCCTTTGAATCTTTTTTATTTTTCCTGTACTGAGGATTGAACATAGGGGCTTAATACTGAACTACAACTCCAGCCTTTATTATTATTATTATTATTATTATTATTATTATTATTATTATTATTATTATTTAGGACAGGGTCTACAGTGTCTCACTATGTAGATGGTATTCCTAGTGATTCTCCTGTTTACAGCCTCCCAAGAGCTGGAATTACAGGTGCACACCACCATGCTCAATCGCAGTCTCAGCATGCCCTGGGAGCGGAGCCGGCATGGCAGGCTGGGGTCAAACCCCTGCTGCTGCACTCTGCCTAAACAGGCGCTTTAGTCTGCTGAGCTAATAGGCCTGCCCACTCTAGCCTTTAATTTTTTTTTTTTTTTTTTTTTTAATTTTGAAACAGAGTCTGGCAAAGTTGCTGAGGCTGGTTCTGAACATCCTGTTTCTCTTGCTTCAACCTTTTGGAGTACTGGAAATATAGGTGTGCTGCGACAGCCAGCTCCCACTTTATATTGTTACTGAGACTGCTAATTTTTTAAGTTTTTTGTCTGCATACTTTCTTTAGATTATCTTATTGGTAAGTGTTTAAATGATTAATTTTTCTTCTATAGTGTCTAACTTGTTGATGTAACCAGGTGAAATTTCATTTTAGACATTGCATTTTTTTTTTTAATCTCTATAAGTTCCACTTAGGTAATTTTATAAATATCTTCCTTTTTTCTCCTTTCTATGTTTATATTTTTATCTACGTGTTTGAAATAACTACAATAGCTACTTTAGTACCTTTATTTTCTAATTTGATCATCTTTGTCATTTCTGTGTCTTCAGGATCTGTTGTCTGATTTTGAGCTGATTATGGGCACATTATCCTTTTTTTAAAAAGCACATCCAGGGTTTTTGTTTTTTTTTAACTGAACAATGAACATCATGAATTATGCATTGTTGAGTAACTAAGTTTGTTTTACTTCTTTAGAGACTGTTGAGCTTTGTTCTGTTAAGCAGCACTTACAGATCAGTTTGATTCTTTGGAGATTTGTTTTGAAGTCTTAATACTGCAGGTCTAGAATATCCTTAGATCAGAAAGTGCTCTAGGCTTGTCCTAATAAAGCGTATGAGCAGGCTTCCAGAGGCTCTGCGGGGTCTCTACTGAATTCTCTGAGTAATCATCAAGGACTCTGTGCTGACTTACTGTAATTCTAATGTGTCCTAACCCTGTGTAACTTCTGGCAAACGTCCACCATTGCTTGGGTGCTTTTTGCCCAACCTTAAGGGATTTTGTCCCATGTGTACATTACCTTAGCATTCAGTGAAGATGCTAGGGACTCAAACACAAATTTCTGGAACTCTCTTTTGATGTAGGTTTCTTCCCTCCAAAATACGGTATTCTGGATGCACTAACATAGAAAGCTGTGGGCCTTACCTTGTTTGTTTTTCTTTCCCCCAGGAATCACAGCTCTGAGCTACTCATTATGCAGTATCTAAAAACAGATTTCATGTATTCTGTGCAGTTTTCTAGTAGCTTACTGTGGGAGGGTAAACCTGATTCCTGCTATCCTAACACATGGCTGGGAGTAGAAGTCCCTTTATGGCCCTTTAAAAGAACCATTCAATTCCAATTCATTTTAAAAAATGAACACACTAAAGAAATAAGAGTTTACTGTTGTCTAGATTTTGCTGTTGTGCTCTGGTGGTGCCACTAAAGGCGCTGCTGTTTCTTTATTCCTTATGCACTGACACTGAGATCAAGGCTCCAGCAGCTCAGGGTTCAACTGTTATTTCTTAGCAAAAGTACTTAAGAGGTGGTGCTGTGTCTTTGCACCAGAAAGCACTTTGTGTCTGGTTTTCTGTCCTTTTGTGATGCTAATAATAATTGATGATTTCTTCTTAGATCCTTTATTTCTTTAGGGGATGCAAAATGATAACAAATAATTTAATCCTTCTTTATCCATTTATTAGCTGGAAGACATTTATAAAGAGAAACTTTCCCTCATCAAGTGTTTGGTTACCTTGAAGTACATTTAATAAGGAAATGGCAAGATACATGTTTGGTTCTTTTTTTTGATTTACTTGTTTAATTAAACGCTTCCAAGTGAAGCATTGGATCCCTAGTACCCTTCACCGTGGACCAGTTTTCTTCAGACTCAGTTGACTCCAGTCAGTTAAACCTATTTCCTGTGTTTCAGCCTCCATTGCAGTGATGCTTATTTTTTTCAATAATACTTCAAAAAGCCTGATTTAATCAAAAGAAAAACTCATAAAAAATGTAATTCTCTATTTGAATATTAAGACATTTCAGGAATTTTCTGATGTCAAAGTTATTTTTAAAATATTTTATCAGTGCATATTTCCCATGCCCTTGAGTGCGCCATGGTGGAGAGTCCATTCATATGTATGTTGCATCTTAATCCTTTCTACCTTCCTTACTCCTCCCTTGCCTTTGCCTCTCTCCATCCTTAGACTCCTTGCCACGTGCAGAAGGTCTGTCTTCCTGTTTCCTATTAACTACCTTTTACTTTGCTCCTTAAATTATTTGTAATTTGAGTTTCTCATCATATTATATTTAAGGCTCTGGGTCTGATTTATTTCTCTGAGCATTTTGATCTCAAGGTGCATTTTTTTTTCCTACAAATGCCTCAGATTTGTCCTTCATTCATAGAAGAGTGAAGTTATGTTTATTGCGATGCAAATTATCCTTATTGCCATGCAAATTGCCATGCAATGGGAGCCTCTTCTGGATGGTCCCTGAGCACAGGACCTTGACCTCAGTGTTCTTTGATAGCTGTTTTGCTTTCAGTTATGTTTCATTCTCATTTTGTGCATTTTTCTCCACAGATCTGAAATAACCCCTTTTTCCCAAATTAGCCATTGAGCCCTCTTCCGTGTAATTAATTTATTAATTAGATTTAAGTGAAATGAGTTTCCCTATACTTTTAAAAGTGTGTGTGTGTGTGTGTGTGTGTGTGTGTGTGTGTGTGTGTGTGTGTCTGTGTCTGTGTTGCAGCCAGGATAGTTTTCTGTAGAGCTAAGTGTAGGTTCCTCCGGTCTGCTCAAAGTGTCCCTCCACTTTCATGTGGGCCTTGTCCTTCCTTCACAGCATGTCCCAGACCTGTTAAGTTCGCATATGTCTGTCAGCATTTCTCTCAGTGAGGGCTTGGCCTTGGGAAGGAGGGTGGGGCTGCAGTGCTTTCAGGCTCTGCAGAGCCCTTTGCTTTGGGACAGAGTTTCTTCCATTTACAGAGAGTGGCAGGGCTTCGTGATGGAAGACCCCAGCAGCTCAGGCAATGTGTGGCTCTAGTGTCCGAGGTTCCTCCTGGGACCAGAGGGCACACCTGCCAGCCGTGGTTCACTGGGGTTGTGTCCCTGCAGGGATCTCAGCGTGGATGCTGGCTTGAGTCCTGCTCAGTTCCAGGTGCGGCCCATCCCTCAGCACTATCAGCATTACCTAGCCACTCCTCGAATGCACCACTTTCCCAGGAACTCTTCCTCTACACAGATGGTGAGTGCGAGGCCCTGCTGGGAATGAACCACCTGTGGGATGCAGTAGGAGCTGTGGCCTGTGGCTTCTTGGCACCCCTGCTCCACTGTGTCTAGCTGCCCTGAGTCTTGGCTCCCCAGGCAGACCAACCACTACTCTGGGCTGAATGGGAGTGAAAGAGCAGCTCCTGGCTAGAAGGACTGCATGCTGCAGAAATGGAAGTAGAAAGGGCAGTGGGGTAAAGCTTTTGGTGGGGGGAGGATGCATTGGGCTGAGGTCAGGTGGAGCAGACTCTGTCGCTCGTATGACCTCAGAATTTCTTGTGATCATGTACCCTCAGTCTTTGGTTTTACTTATCTGTGAAATGGGAACGTAGATGTCTGTCTGACACATCTAGTATGAAGGTCAAAAGATCCCAGAGGCGCTGTTCTGAGCACTTCATATATCTTATTTCATTCTCCTAATAAGCTTGCACAACAGGGTTTTATTCCTGTTTTACAGATTAGCAATCTGAGGGTTAGAGAGGTTATGCAGCTGGTCCTGGGATGCATAATGAGGAGTTCAATGGGAGCTGGTCCCTCTGACTCCTAGTCAAGCACACAAGAGGTAAATGAGTCAGGGCCAAGCAAATATAGGGCCAGTCTGTATCTGAAATATTGATGTTTTTCACAATATGGACTTTTTTGCACTCATTTTGACTTTAAAACTATTGCACAGCACTATTATATACTTTGGTTGGTGACTCTTTTGTGCTTTGCTTTGGTCCTGGCCTTCCCTGGACCGGACAATGGACTCTGATGCCCAACTGCCTGGCTTGAGTCCTGGTTCTGCCACTTGGTTGCACAACTTGAGCTTATTACTTAAACTTTCTCTGCCTCACTTTTCCTGTCAGTAAAAGGGGTTGTAATTGCATGTACAATGTAGATCAAATGGGGTGATTGGGTTGATTTGTCATGTAAAGTGCTAAGGCTGAGCCTGCCACAAAGGGGGACACCCAGTAAGGGTCAGGTGTCATTTACCCGGCTGTGTCAGTGCTTCTTGAGCTGGTCCAGGCACAAGCTTAGCGTTGGGAGCCACTGAGGCTGGAAATTGGTCATGTGTGAAAGAGCAGCACAAGGCCTCGGTGCCCAAACACAGTCAAGCTACCTCAGTCTTGAGCAAAACATTGCCTGGATGTTGTCAGTCCTTAGTTGCTAGGCAAGCTGTGTCTCATGATACTAACTTTGCAAACTATAAATAAACATCTTTACTGTAGTTCTTAGGGTTCTTTGCCAATCGGGTGAACAGGCTTTTACCTGACCCAGTTCTTATCTTCTTGTCTAACTTTTCCTCTTTCCAGCCACTGTTTCTCCCCTAAGTACACCAAAAGATCCATGAGTCCCTACAGCTTGGTTCTTGATGAGATCAGAGGGACCCAAGAGAAGGGAGAGAAGTCTCTGCTGCGTACAGTATTGCTGGATGTGCTGGCCAGCAATCATGGGAGTTGCATAGGGGTCTCATGGATAAGCCTGGGGTCTGCTTCTGTTCAAGCTTTTCTCTTCCTAACAGGTTGTCCATGAAATCCGAAACTATCCTTACCCTCAGCTTCACTTTCTTGCTCTCCAAGGACTAAATCCCAGTAGACACACCTCTGCTGTTCGGGAGAGCTATGAGGTATGTGACTCTGTCTGCACCAGCTGGTTTGGTGGAGATACCATTACTTTCATCTCCCTGCTACTGAGTGAGTGAAAATTCTAGGGGGGAGGGGGAGAGAGAGAGAGAGAGAGAGAGAGAGAGAGAGAGAGAGAGAGACAGAGAGAGACAGAGAGAGAGACAGAGACAGACAGAGAGAGAGACAGAGACAGACAGAGATAGACAGAGACAGAGACAGAGAGATAGCAGAGACAGACAGAGAGAGAGAAAGGGAGACAGGGAGAGAGAAGGAGAAGGAGAAGAGGAGGAGGATGAAGAAAGGGAAGATGAAAAAAAGGAGGGGAAAGAAGAGAAAAAAAGGAGAAGAGGAGAATGAAAAGGAAGTGGAGAAGGATGAAGAGAATAGCCAGGGAAGGTACAGGTTCTCATCATGAGACAGGTCCTTCCTGTTGTCTGTGTGAATGCTTTCTGCTAGCATCTTGGGTGCCCTCATCCTTGCCATGAGTATACATGTGCTTTTAAATGTGCTGATTACACATGTCCCTATTTTACTCCTTCCAGGAACTGCTGCAGCTCGAGGACAGGCTGGGAAATGTGACTCGGGGAGCTGTGCAGAATACCATTGAGAGGTTCACTTTCCCCCACAAATACAAGAAGGTGAGGCCGCCAGCAGCCAGCCTACAGGGTAGGGGAGTGGAAGGGAAGCATGTCGCTCTGTACTTGACAAGTCCAGGCTTGGTTATCTATATGGGGAACAGCCAAAGTCCTGCTCTGGTTAGATGCTCAGAAGCTGTGACTTCTTGCTTATGCCGCAGGTGGTCAGAGGGAAGATAGAAATGTCTCATCATCAAAGGAGGAAGGCAGTGTGTGTGTGCGTGTGTGTATGTGTGTGTGTGCACATGTAACTGAAGGAGGTGGGCAAAAGGCTCCTGGATGGAAGACTAAGATTTGCTTTAGAAAAGAATTCCAAGGCCAATGTCACCAAATGTTGACTATTAAGTGTGCCTGTCCTTACTGAGGAGCTTTTAAAGCCACAGATTCACACATTGTATGCTAAGTCAGGAGAAGTAGAATTGCCAGGATTATTGCCCAGAAGATCTATAGTATGATTAGAGACCAGGAATTTGAGCTCTTGAAACATTTTAAAATAAGAAAAATGGAAAAAAATTAGAGCAACCAAGATGTCCTTCACTAAGCAGATGGGTAAACTGTGGCTCATTCATGCAATATTATTTCACAATAAAATTAAATCAGCTATCAATCCACAAAAAGATGTAAAGGAACATTAAGAGCATATTACTGAGGGAAAGAAGTGCTTTCAACTATTTAGCATTATGGAAATGGCAAAGCTTCAGAGATAATAAAAGCTCAGTGATTGCCAACTGTAAGGAAGGGAGGGATGAACAGGTGGAGCACAGAGGGTTTTTATAGCGGTGAAACTGCTTTGTACCATATTGTGATGGTGGACACATGACGTTATACATGACCAAAGCCAATAGAATTCCATGACACAAAAAGTTGGCCTTCATGTAAACTAAGGACCTCAACTAATAATAGTCCCCGAATATTTCTGACCAATTATAGTTAAGAGTGTCATGTGACATGAGATGTTAATGCTAGACAAACTGTGCTGGGAGAATATATGTTAACAGATTATAAATTAAAAACATGATAGATATTGAGAAACTTAGTGTAGGATATGCTTATGATAGTCCAACCAATGGCTGTCATCACTGATTCCTGAGCTCAAGAATGGAGTGATTAGAAGCACGTGATTTTGGGGTCAGATTACCAGCTTTGAATTTCAGTTCTACTATTTACAGATGTGTGATTTTGGGCAACATGCTTGGCTTTCCTAGCCTACCTCTCTTGTTTTATTCTTTATCTGTAGTACTGTAGACTGAACTCAAGGCATTCATACTGAGTGACATCCCCAGCCTTATTTTTTAATTTTGTGTCAGGGGCTTGCTAAGTTGCCTAGGCTGGACTTGAACCTACACTCTGCCTGCCTAAGCCTCCCAGAGTGCTGGGATCACAGGCGTGTACCACTCGACTTGGCCTTGCTTTCTTTCTGTCTTTCTTTCTTTTTTTCTTTCTTTCTTTCTTCCTTTCTTTCTTTCTTTCTTTCTTTCTTTCTTTCTTTTTTTCTTCTTTCTTTCTCTTTCTTTTTTTCTTTCTTCCTTAATGTGAAATGGAATGGCAACATTAGTAGCTACCATATGATTTACTGGGATGATGTGTACAGATAGCCAGTGCAGTGCCTGGTCCCTACTAGATGCTCAGGAATGGGAATGACGTACTCTTTCCTAGGCTTGCCCACATGACAGTGGTTGAAGACCCTAAGTCTTATTACACACATCATCTCACAGAGACATTGAATTTATTCATGAATAATTTCAACCGCATTTATTGAGTGCCTACTATGTGTCAGACTATGTATTGCATACTAGTAAAGAACATGCCAGTATTTCAGTAGCTACGGGTGTCATCTGTGTGGAGAAAGGGGTCCTTTTCTAAAGATGCTTTAAGATATTAGAGAAGAACATAGAAGGAAATGAGTGGGTGCTCAGGACCCAGAGCAGCTTCTTTGTCCCTGGCTGAAGATGTTCACCTATAATGGGCCACATACGACACCTACGGTTCAACAGGCCACAAGAAAATAAACAAAAGAACCATCATACAATGAAAAGGGAAAATGAATGAATGAGATAAATGCTCGGGCAGAAATTAGAATCAAAGAAGAATCAATGAAATAAAAATATTGTAAAAGAGAAATTAAAAATGGGAATGAAGGAGGCTTAGGACCAAATATAATGTCACTTTGTTTTTTTTTTTTTTTTTTGAGATAGGGTCTTGCTGGCCATGATCTCACTATGCAGCTCAGGCTGACCTCAGACTCATAATGGCCCTCTTGACTCAGCCTCCAGAGTGCTGGGATTACAGGTATCTGTCACAAAGTCCACCAAAATGTCAAAAAAAAGTTGACTCAAATCAAGAGTAAGGTAATATAAAATAAAATGATATGATGCAAACAAAATGATAGCCAAGTGTGGTGGCACACACCTGTAATCTCAGCACTTGAGAATTGAGGCAGGAGAATAGCCATAATTTTGAGACCAGAATGGGCTACTTAGTGAGATCCTGTCTCCAAAGGAGTGCAGAGGCGGAGAATAGCATTATTGAAAAATATAATCAAATATAAAATGAAAAATAAGAACTAGGAAAAGATATAAATCATGTAAAATTAAAATCAAGAGCATCAGAGTTGGGGGCCAGCCAGATAGCTCAGCAGACTAACGCTCCTGCTTAGGCAGAGCATAGCAGCAGGGCTTTGATTCCAGCCTGCCATGCTGGCCCCACCTTCAGGGCATGCTGAGATGTTGATTGAGATTGGGTGTGGTGGCATGCGCTTGGGAGGCTGAGAACAGGAGGATCACTATGACTCTGATCTACATAGTGAAGCTCTGTAGACCCTGTACTAAATGCATGAGTTTTTTAAAAAGAAATTTTCATACAATGAGAACATAACAGCAAAGGGATAAGTAATATTAAAACAAATAAATACAGAGAGAAGTTAAAGTTAAAAGTTACATAGATAATGAGAACAAAAACCAAAGACCTAAGCAATTAAAAATACCCAATAGGAAATAGATTAGGATTTGAAAAAGAAGAATAGGCTAGAGAAATGAAGGTAGAGTAGAGTAAAAGAAGGCACTATAAAGCCAAAATGAGTAAGTACCAAGAGGAAATCATGACTAATGATGGATAAAACAATAGAAACCAGGCAAACGGTCAAGTCTTAACAGGATGTTTTATTGGACATCTCTTTTCTAGCTGAAATTAAGAAGCAGACCACAAACATGCATGAACCTTAAACAGGCAGATCTTCACGGCATTATTTATGCTGAAAACTCAGGGCAAATATCTGGGACAATTGGTATAATTCTGATTTTCTGGATTCTGGATGGAGGGACTACAGCAGAAGTCTTCAGTGGTTTATACTGGGTATGCAAGACACAGCCAGGCAGAAAGCAGAAGGGGTAGCTGCTCTTGTGTGTCCATCAATTAAAACAGACTAAAAAAGTACAGAGCTTAGGACTGTGGATCAGAAGAAGGAGACCTACCAGACCATGTAGGTCTGGCCCCAAAGATGTTCTCTGGGTGATCTTCATCTTGTGACTCTGGAGCTTTTTCTTTGCAAAGTAACCTTTAAGTGTGATTATCCTTGGAAAGAGGACAGAACAGGTTGCTCTCTTCCTGTTTGTTGCCAGACTACATTACAGTATGTCATTGATGGGAATGTGAGAGAGGATGATTCCATTCACTGATTGCATTCCGTCATCCCAGGGTACTTATAAGTAGCAGTGATACCCCTTCTACTCAGCCAATATAGGGTGGAAGGTTAAAAAAAAGTAATCTGGTATATCCATACCATGTGAAAACCTCAAACTTTCTATGGAACAGTTGACTATTTTTTAAATTAACATAGAATTAAAAATAGTAGTATTCAAATCAGCAAGTAATGATAGCATGCCTACATGATGTCTACCCTCAGATTGAAGCTGGAGCCTATTTTAAGGGAACTTCCTGGATAGAAAGAGAAATCCAAAAACACAAAATAGTTCATAACAGCATGGTACACACTGCAGGAGTTAATGCTTGGTGGAGTAAGTTTGTCTTTATCTGGTACTGAGAACAGAAGTAAGTGGACATTAGTTGAGTGGAAGAGTGAATGAATGCAAGCATGAGTGAATCACTGAAGCAGGCTGCACCAGAAAGTAGATTGAGAGGCCTGGAAGCAAGGTGTAGGTTAGATGGGGTGTGAGGAGCAGGCATTGTGAGGAGAGTGGAGCAAGAAAGCCATTCATCTATGAGACAGAGCTTTGAAAAGTGCTAATTCAATAGGAGCCCAATCTCTGTCCAACTTTGGGTTGCTTGACTGTGCCTGGGTCAGGAGATGAAAATCCACTTGGCCTCTTCTTCACTTGGCAGTGACCCTCTCTCTCCTACAGCTGGGGGGAGAGGTTGGGAAGAGAGTTTAAAAAGACACTGACCCCACAGGAAGAGGAAGTGAAGGCCATGGGTGGCCAGTGGCCACCAGGTGAGTCTTCCCCAGGTAATGAGTGACCCTCCTTTTGCTTCTCGTAGCGAAGACCCCACGATGGCAAGGGCAAGAAGGATGAGGGGGAAGAGTCTGACACTGATGAGAAATGCACAATTTGTTTGTCTATGCTGGAAGATGGAGAAGATGTGAGGTAGGAGGCCACCGCTATGGATCAAGGCATCAACATGCTGCAAGCCAAGGGAGAGGGTGCTTGCTTGGGGTACCTGTGAATGTGTCAAGTATGCCACAGTGTGCTTTGTGCTTGCAGTAGGAAGGTGGGGCATGGAATGTTCTGGATGTGCTGCCCATGGTTATGGACTCATGGCAGTAAATTGAAAGAGGCAATATGGTGCTTGGCCTGGTGGGTCTAAGACAGCTGTGACTTTATTTCTAGCTGACCAGAAAGGGCTTCATGAGGGAAGAGGGACCTTGAGGTTTACCTCCTCTTCTGGCTGCCTGCCTCAACATGGCCTCATAACTACACCTTAGCAATGCAGAGTGTGTGTCCCCTGGCTCCCTCAATGCTCCCTCCTCCTGCTGTTGCCCCAGCCCCTGCCTCTGCTGCCACTCACCTGATTCTTCCTCTCTTCCAGACGCCTGCCCTGTATGCATCTCTTCCACCAACTGTGCGTGGACCAGTGGCTTGCCATGAGCAAGAAATGCCCCATCTGCCGAGTGGACATTGAGACACAGCTGGGAGCCGATAGCTGAGGGAGGAGTTAGCCAGTGGATACCCCATTTCCTTCACCAGGTCCCCCCACGGCCATAGCCCTTGCAGCCAAACTTTGCCTTCTGAGCCATTTGATGTAGAGGAGAAGCCTGCAAGCACATTTCGTGGAAAGAGGAGTCAGTGGTATCAGTGTTTGAGGGAAGGAGCGGGTAGGGGAGGACCCACTCATCCACATGGTGACTGCCCCATCCGCCTTGCTCACAGGAGGGAGGGAGCTGGCCGTGCCCTGCCCAGAGCCGGGGTGGGAAGGGGGGGCCCATGCCGCTGAGAACGAGACGTGATCCCGAGGGCACTAGCGGATAGACGGCCCCTCAATCCTGACCTTCGAAGGATTGTGTATATACCTCTGGACCACGTAGAAACATGTAGGGGTCTCTAGCTATTTCTGTGGATGGCAGCCAGAGCATGTTAGCTTAAGAAAAACGTCGTGTGTGGTGCTCTAGTCATCTTGTGGTGGACATGTCGCTATTACTGAACTTGCACCAAATATTTCTCATTGAGTTTCTTGTTTTGGTGCCTGACTGAACCAACCAACGACAGCCCCAATTTTCCCGTCTTTATGAAAGAAAAGAAAAAAGGAATCAAAGGTGAAAAAAAAAAAAAAAAAAGCCAAATCCTGTTTACGGTGAAAAAGGATGACTTTTTTTTCATCCAGATTGGAAGGCGGGTGGAGGGGGGGTGTTCTTGTTTTGTTGTCATTTTTGTTTTTTCCTTGGCTTTTGTTTTTCTCATGTTTACAGTGCACGGAGTGTGGAAGGGGCCTCTAAGAATGGAAGACTGGGGCAGAGCAGATGGGTTGTAGTGAGCACTGAGGGGATCAGGCCAGGGAAGACTATTTCCCGGGCATGTGAGGGAGCTCATCTGGAAGCAGGGCTTCCCAGTCCTTGGCCTCATTGCTATCCCTCTGGTGCCACCCAGAACCAGAGAGCACTTGGCCTTCTGCTCTAGCTGCCCCTGCATTCCCGGGAGCCAGGGGGCCTCTGCTCACTCCAGCTCCTTTCTTTAGGCTGGCTCTTGTCCTGTCACAAAGAGGCGATGTAGCCATGGCCTCCCTATGCAAAAAATTAGCCAGATGATGCACGCGAGACAGCACAGGCAATGGACGCTTGGCCTTGGCCTCAGTGCTCTCAGCCAGCACTCAGCACCGAAGTCCTGCTCTGTGGACCTTGCGCCTCCTCGGGGGCCTCAAGTCCAGTCAGTTCCTCAAAGGTGGCCTGGCTCCAACACTATGTTGGCTGGTCCCCTCCCCCATCCTGCTCCTCTTGCCACTTGTCTACTCCTCTCCTCTTTCCTTTACCTGTACTGAGGATTGAACCTCAAGACACTTTAACACTGAGCTTCTCACCCCTGCTCCCAGCCCCGTGGTCCCTAGCCTCTGGTTCTTTGTCTCACTCTTTGACACTTTTGGGAAAGTCCCTTTCTTTCTCTGTGCCTCAGTTTCCTTCTCCTTCCAGTAGGGAGAAACAACACTGCATTCCCCTTTCCACTGTCTCGGCCTCACCTAGGTGTGGTGAGGCTGTGTTCTTTCTGCCTAGCTCGTTCTGTGCCCTGTTCTCGGTGGGAACCTCTTGCGTTTTAGGGATGGGGTGCTTTGTGAAATAGATCTGGAAATTCTAAGTAACACCATGTAATGTTACTGCTCCACCTAATGATTTTTGGATCCCGAAGGGAGCTGAGAGATGAGAGGACAGAAGCCACCAAAATCCACCAAATTTCTACCCTAACCCAATCCCTTGTAGCTAGCATTCCGCCACCTCCCTTTGCCCCATACCCTTCTCATTGCCCCTTATTTGCACTGTTCTGAAAGTCTCCCCTTCCCCCAGCCCCTAGCCAGTCTCAATGCTCTCATATCTAGAAGACTGGGAATAGGACCCTTATCATCTAAATGAAGAAGTCCCATACATGTAGGGAAATTTGAGTCTGTATTGCTGCTGCCAGGGTAAAACCAGAACCAATGGGTGAATTGACAGGGAGGCCTGCTTTGGCTTGAGTTAGAGCCTGCTGACACAGCTGGCACTCTCTTGGAGGATGGCTGCTCTAGTCACCTGTGGGCAGGGATGGGGACACTGTTGCCAGTGGGAGTTTTTCCAGACCATGTTGAGATGAAGGTGTCGCCCAGTTCCAGTATTCTGGAGTCGAATACAATTACTATTGAGTGCCACTGGCGCAGGGTGCTGGGAAGGTGAGAGCTAGGTAGGCAGTGGAGCACACGCCCAATGTGCAAAAGTGGCAGGTAGTTTAGGGTTCAGGGCCAGCAGTGGTGAGCTTCTCATTATACGGTTTGGTGACTGCACTGTGCCAATGATGCCTGCAGGGCACATACTGGACATCCCACTGGTGGGCAAAAGGCATCTGAGTGAAGATGGGAAGGAAGCTGCTTACTGACAGCCATAAGGAGTTGGGAATTCTCTCCCCTCCTCTCCAATGGCTGGGTTGAAACCAGGAGTCATCAGAAGATGACCTTGGCCACAAAGGTGGCCAGGATGGTCTAGGCAAGTCACTCTTCTCTCAGATCAGCCTTCTGTTCCTTATCTGAGGCTGTCCTGAAAGACTAGCAGGAGAAGGGCATCAGTGAGGAGCTAGGATACAAGGTAAATTGTGTCCTGGCTCTTCACCGATAAACTGTGTGATGCTAAAAGCACCTCCTCTAACCACCACTGGGCTTCAGTTTCCCAGCTGTGATGCAAGCAGTTTGGGTTGGATGCCTGCTCCCAACACTCACATTTGTGATGCTCCCTAACATTCACACATCTTTCAAGTTGTAGAGCTGTGTGCCAACCAGCCTGCCACAGAGAACTTGTGTGGGCGTGACCATGTTTCCGAGGCCGAGGGCACACATGCTGAGTGAGAGTGGGGCCTGATCCTCTCCTGCTTCTCATTCTCCGCGGGCTCCCTGAGTGCCCCAGGCTTGTATTAGGGACTGGGCTGGGGAGGGGGTAATTCCCGAAGTCCCCTCCCCTCCCCATCTCTCTGGGGTCCTTGTTCTCTGTGGATGGGGACAGGAGGGAAGCCACTCAGGCCTCCCAGCTCCCGTTTCCAGAGCAGGGCAGCCGATCGGGTGAGAGGTGTGGAGCAGGGTGTGGACTTCCGCTCCCTCACAGTTCCCCGATGGGTCAGGGGGCCTGGGAGAGTGGAGAAGAGGTGGGGTCTGGCCTCAGCATCTCATATTCACCACCTCCAGGAGGGACACCTCTGGAGTCCTCCTGCTCAACTCAAGGGACTCAGACTCTTTCCTGACTGAGACGCATGAGTGCCTTCTGGGGAGAGAGCAGCCCCAGGGTTCCAGCTGGGCCTCCTAACTGCAGCCACGACCACAGCAGGTCTGCTGAAGATGCCAACCAATCAACCCAATGCCACAAGCCCAGCTGGGCCCAGACAGAGGCGGGCAGGGCCGCAGGCCCCTCTCCCTGGCAGAAGTTGGCCACCTGGTACCCTCCTCACCTCCTGTGGCAGGACTCAAGCTCCTCTCTGCAAAGGTTCCCAGCCTCCGTGCAAGTATTCTTAACTCTTTACGCCTAACGAACAAGCACAGTTTTTTCAATGGTGAAGAAAAGCACCAGACTTTTTTTTTTTTCCTGAAGAAATTCCCCAAGCCCCCTGCCTGCTGGCGGGATAAATACTCCCCGTGTGGGGCTGTAGCAACGTCTGTCAGGTTCCCTGTGTTTCATCTCCTGCGCGCGCGTAGAGCAAATGCTAGAGCGATTTCAGCTGATAGAAAAACAAAAATGAAAAAAAAAAATTCCACAAAAAACAAAAAACATGGCACGTTGCTAGTTTACAGGGTTTTGTGAGTTTAAATGCCTTATATTTAACAATCATAATTTATGACTAACTTGTAGATATTGTGGGTTCTTATTTAATTATTTTTATAGTTGTTTTGCATTTTTAATTATAATTTATTTATTTAGAAAGGATACTAATTTTTTTTATTACTCCTATTACCTCATTTTGGCGTTGTTTCTGGGAGTGGAATGCTTTGCATGCATTGGTACGATGACAACCTACGAATACAAAAAAAAAAAAAAAAAAAAAATTCAAATAAAATTCCGCGAACTTTATTTCGTCCAAACTATCAGGGTGTGTGATTGCAAGCTGTCCTACTGTGGTGCTGGCCTCTTTGGATACATTCCATACGAAATGCAAACCTTTGATTCTGTATGCTGTGATCTAGTGAAAAACTCCAATATAGTGACTGTATTTAGCACATATATAAATATAATTTGCACTCGTCAGCAGACTGGGGTAATCCTTTCACTTGCTGCCCTTGGTGCGCTCCTCCCAACCCTGTGTCCCCACTTACCCTGCATTTCCTTCTTATCCTTCCCACAACCTCAGCCTACCTGCCTCTGTACCCCAAGGAAAGCTCAGGGCACTAGAGATCACTGTCTGTACCCAGGGCCCAACTCTCCATGGTTCCAGGACTGGAGCCCTTCAAACACTGCCTGCAAGAGCATCTGCAAGCCACAAAGCCTGCTTTATTAAAATGAGCCCTGGGTCAGGGTGAGGGGGCTGGGGTTTCAGACCAGCACTACTGCACACTTCCCTGTGACTGATACCCTTGGTCTCTGTGAGTCTTCCTTGCTGGGAGAAGAAAAAGGGACTCTTCAGTGTCCCTCAGATTCAGATAGAGTATGGCACAGGCACTTCGCTGAATCTATCTCATCCTCTTAGAAGAGACAAAGGAAAGAATGACAGAAGGGAGAGGAAAGAAAAGAAGAATGGGAGAGGGTGGGCTGGAGATTTATCCAGAGGGATTACTCAAAACAGGCATCTACAAAGGTTTTGTCCTTTTACAAGTAGCATCCAGCAGGTGACAAGAGGGTCAGTGAGGTAGACATATACCTGGATGTGGGCCATGGCTTTTCATGGGGCTTTTCACTCAGAGTCCATGCCTTGTTAGGTATAGAATGGGATGGGAAGCCCCAGACTACAGTGTTTGGTACTGGCACTCACATCCTGTCATCGCTGATGACAGGTTGGGACACAGAGTTTGCCTCGTGGTTTCTCTTCTCTTCCTATGCTCCAAGGAGCTGTGGCCAGGAGAGGTTGCTACAGACGGTGTGTGTGTGGAGTGGGGTCAGTCTCACTGTCCCATAAAGGAGTGAGAAGGAGGCTTGGGAAAGCAGTGGCATCAAAGACTGGCACGGGGCTTGGCCCAGGGACTTTTAAACCAAAAGAGAAGCTGCAGGCTCCCAAGAGGAGCCTTTGAATGGGCTGGGCCCAGTGTGCTGCCTCTCGCCTTCCTCTCTCCTTCCCTTGTCCAGCTCCTCCCTCCTTCTTGGCTTTTGACATCACTGCCTTTCTCCAACCTCCAAACAGGTCCCCATGGAGATGGGCGGTGCTGGTGTGGGGCAGTGAAGACCTGAAGTTGCCACACTGCTTGAGGGGCTGGCCCAAGTGGCTGGGCTGGATATGGTCCCTAAACCCCATCTCTGTCTGCTCCAGCTTGAGGACGGATGGGGCTTCTTGGGGTTTCCTGCCTACTGCTGCCCAGCTCCCCCTTCTGCCTCCACCCTGGAGCCTTGCTTTCCTTGGAATCACCCACCATGCTGGTGGGAGCACAACCCCACACTGCCAGGCCCGGCAGACACTGCCGCAGGGCTCCCGGATGGGCACGCCTTATGCTGCTCTGCTCCTCCCTCGAGCCTGCTCTCCCACTGTCCTCTCTCCCAGCCCAACTCCTGGCCATGGACTCGGCTCAGCTCTGGAGCCTGCTGCACCAGGCCCTCCAGGGGGTAATTTGGTTGCCCCTGGTAAGTGAAAGGATTACTCTCAGTGTTGATTGTCCTTTTTTGTAACCCTCCTGCTGTTCTGTTCTGTTGTGCTGTGCAACATTTTGCTACATAGACTATTTTATAGCAGAAAGCTAGAAGAATATTTATTATGAATATTAAAGCAATAGTGCATCAATGAAAAAGCGGAGATGTTAGGAATTGTGTAAATGCTTAGATTCACTTTTGGTGGATTTTTTGTACTTTATTTATAACTAATAAAACGAACTGCATTGCTAACTACACCTTCCTGGTGTTGGGTGTTTATTTCTGTGCATTTGCAGGGTATGTCTGGGGGACACATCTTTGTCTTTGTCCAAAATTCGAAGTAACTTCATTTACATATATCCTGTCACCTGGCCAGGTCCTTTATCTTCTCAGCACTTCCCGTCATTTCCCACTTCCTTCTTCTCATGCCCCCATACTCCTCCTGCTTGTCTTTAACCCACTTCTTCCTCTTCTTCTTGTCCTTCTCCTTTTTCTTCTTTTGTCATTTTGAGACAGGGTCTTGCTATGCAGTTCAGGCTGGCCTTGAGCTCACTTTTGTAGCCCAGGCTGTTCTCAAACTCACATCAATCCTTCTGCCTCAGCCTCCCAAGTGCTGGGATTACAGGTGTGTGCCACCATGACTGGCTTCTTACCACTTCTGTATAGTTTTGGTCTGAAACAGTCCTCAAAAGTTAATGTGTTGAAGGCTACTGACAAGCAGTGAAATCCTTAGGAGGTGGAGTCTCATAGCAGGAAGTGAAGTCATTAAGGTTGTGCCTAGGAAGGGGATATCAAGACTCTAAGTCCTTCCCCTCTCTTTTTGCCTCTCTGCTGCCATTAAGCAAACAACTTCTTCCATCATGTATTCCCATCACAGTCTACAGCTTTGCCATCTCCAGAGAAATGGGCTCACCAGCCATGGACTGAAACTTCCAAACAGTGAGACAAAATAAATCTTTCCTCTTTATAAGGTAATTATCACAGGCATTTTGTCAGTGACAGACAGCTGACCAACACAATTTATTTCTTTTGTCTCTATCTCTCAAAGACCTGGTCCTATGTCTGTGGATTAACCATTTAATTGATCAGTTTTCCACTTTCATTATGAATCTTCATGGGAAAAGTTATACTTTTTTGAACAACTTTCATGTGTAATTTATGTTTCCATTGAACGGCTTCTTGTTTTCTCCATAGGAGAGGAGGAACTGAATTTCAGCCATTGGTATGGATGTCTGTCCTTTGTAGAAACTAAGTTCACACACTCTGCATGTTCTCAGGCACATTGGTCCAGTAAGCTAAACAATGACTCTCATAAGCTACAAAAAGAACCTATATCAAGAAACATTTTTAATAGAAAGCAGTAGACATTATTTTCTAGAACAGTTTTAGGTAAATGGAAAATGAGCATAAAGTATAGAGAATTTCTATTTACCCTTCTTTCATTATCCCCATCTTGTCCTGTCAACATCTTGCATTCATATGATTCATTTGTTATAATGGATGAACCAATATTGATGCACTATTATTATATTCCTTAATTTACATTATGTTAACATACCATTTAAACTCCCAGTTCATGTCACAGTGAGATTGTTATGTGACAGGGTCCTAGGAGGATCCCCAAAGTGAAGATGGAAAACCTAACTTACTCTACTCATGGGGTAGGGTGTAAGTTTGCTGATTTTTGTCACAGGAAAAAAATTTAAGGTCAGGTTGGTGGCACATGCTTGTAATCTCAGCACTGGAGAGGCTGAGGCAGGAGGATCACTGTGAGTTCAAGACCAGCCTGGGCTATAAAGTGAGTTCAAGGCAGCCTGAACTGCATAACAAGACCCTGTCTCAAAGAGACCACCCTCCAAAAAAAATTCAAAATAGTGAGAAATATAAAGAGGTTTCAGAGGCAATATGTCGTTCACTTAATGGCAAGCTTTGTGAGGATGAAGGACCAGCAATTTATAGGCCAATAGCACCCATAGCCTTATTGTGTCTTTAAGACTCTGACATGCCCCTCCTGCAGTGGCTTTCCTGGAAGTCAAAAGGACATTGTAACTTGGGGTAATGCTTGTGTCCTGAAGCTGCAACTTTTCTTAAAAGGACACTTACAAAGATTTTCCTTGTCTCTGTCTATATCCCTTCTTTCCACCCTCCAGATGAACCACAATACTATCTGTAGCTTTCCATGCCTTTCTGCCTGTTTCTTTGACCCAGGAACCAGGCTTCTGGGCCCTGGCCCTGTCCCCACCAGCACCATATGAATATGGGCAAATGTGGTCAAGCTCTAACTCTGCAATTCTCTGGACTTTCTGCTCGGCCTCCCTCTGGCGTCTCTTTGTCCCTTTTCTCTATCTAGTACAATGATGATGGCCCTAGGAGAAGCACCTGGCCACCTTGGCGTGAAAGAGGCTTCTTTCCTTAGAATTTACACTTGCTCAGCACCAGAGAGAATATGCTCAGCTTTTCTGGGCTCTGTCCTCTCCCCTTCTTCCCACGCTGCCACCCTGGGCGAGACATTTCTTAGAAAAGATCGAGGCTCATTCTCTGCTCTAGCCTTGTCATCCTTGGTCACCTAATGGGCCCTGCAACTAAGGAGGAAAGGAGCCCATCCTTACCTCACCCCAGGCCTCCGCCAGCCTCCCAGCCTCATCTTTTCTCCCTGTAGCACCCCACCTGCAGCCCAGCCTTGCCTCCCCTCTCTGCTCTTCCCTAGTGCTGCAGGCCCTGGAAGGCTGCACCCACTCTCAGCATTTTCCTGAGCTGCTCTCTGTGGGCCAGGGTCACTTGCTCTATTCCATAGCCATCACTGACAAACAGCGTCTTCCCCGCTACTGAAGGCCTCCATCCTAGCAGCCTTTCCACATCGCCCAGCCCTGCAGCCTGCCAGAACAGCATTCTTTCCTCTGTTTGGTGCTTCTATCTTACTTTTTTTTTTTTTTGTGGGACCAGGGGTTGAACTCAGGTCCTTTGAGTTTGCCAGGCAAGCGCTTATTCTACTGAGCTATCTCCCCAGCCTCCCTTACTTTTCACTTGTACAGAAAGCCTTGCCCATTCTGTACACTTCCTGTGCCACTTGTGAACTGTATGGCTTTTAGCAAATTAAACTCTGCACTTCCATTTCTTCATGAAATAAGAATAATGAATAGTATCTGCTTCAGTAGATTGCATGATTTCAGGTGTAAACACCTAACTTGTGCCTGTGACATACCAGACACTACAAAGCTGCACAATAATGGTGTCTTTTAAAACATCTTTGCCACTGTAATCTTTCTCTTTGAATTGTTTTTTTCTCCTGCTCCTCCAAGAGTGTTCCAGGTCCCATCAATGTCTTCTGGCCACATTCTGTGTGGTCAGCCACCGAGGCTGGTTGTTTATCCAGCAGGAGGGGTGGTGGCTGAGGCCTAACGGCCAACACCAATGGAATCATCGTTTGAGAAGATCTTTGGAAACTCGAGAAAAAAATCGTCACAGAGGTCAAGAGGCTAGAAGTACATACACTGCATATTGTTGTCCTTGTAGTAGTTATACAGAGCACAGGATGCAGACATGATAATTTTCCTAATGATTATTAGTTCAAAAAATTTCTTGTTGAACCAAGAGAAAGTAGTTGTATACATAGTCCAGTATTCCATAATCACAATGGGTTATTGGCAGAACTGGCAGTGTCAGAAGCCATTGATTTAAGCCTTTTACAGCTCAGCATACTAATCTAGCTTTATGTTTTATGCCTCATGGTTAAAATTTTCTGCTGGGTGGTTAAGGGCAAGTTAAAACAAGACCTGTATAAAACATGTAACTTTTGTATCTCCCAAGGTAAGACAAATCCCTTCAGGATTTACTTTGAAACCATGTACAGTGCTTTGTAGAACTGTTGTCAGTGTCACATTGTTATTTCTTATTAAAAGTAATTTTTTTAAAAAAAGAGGCTAGAAGTACAGAAGCACCTTCTACCCAGTCCCCAGCACCCTCCTTCCCTAGCAGGTCCTGTCCAAACCATGCCTGGTAGTATAAGGTGGAAATGCTCTTTCCATTTCTTTGAGAGGCCATTCTTTTTCCTGGTCCTTTTGTCCTAAACCTCTTCTCCTCTACAGCCTCTCTACAGCTTCTGTCTCAGGTGGAGATCCTTCCTCTGTCTCTGAAAGCTTCTGACCTTGTCCTTGCTCAGAGTACTAGGGCAGGGAGCTGCTGTGCAGGGCTAATCTTGGCGCTTTGCCAGGCAAAGAGGCTGGGAGGGATGAAGGTGCTTGTCCAGGATAGGTTTGCCTATCCTGGATAGGGTCCTCAGAGAGTGGGGTGCCCAGAGTACTTCTGAACTCTTCCATTTGGACCTCATATGAGCTGAATTCAGAAAGAGTATATCTGTACCAAATTGAATTCACTCTTATCAAAGCCTTAGGTAAAAAGATTTGTTCAGGCTAAGATTTGAGAAAGTGAGATTGGAACTTTTTTCATTTAACCTCTTTAAAAGTGAATGTGTTTTTTAGGCATTGTGCAACAGTTTGTATGTAAATAGCTTGCATTAACTGCAACAGAGCCTTACCTTTTTTTAAAAAAAACTAGACCCCGAGGGATATTTATGTGGAAATACTTTGTTAGCAGTTACTCCAAAGCAATACAATAATGGTTCTCTGCAAATAGTCTTTAGTACAGACTTGTTTCTGAATCAGGTGAGGAAAGGTGGAGTTTCCCACTCAACCAGCTGTCCTTATAAGGAAGAGCTTTCCAACAGTGGAGCTGTCAATATCCAGGGGTTGGGGATGGGTAGGGGTGGGTGCCTCTTACCAGGACTGCAGAAAAGGAATGAAATATTGGAGGGAAAGAAACCCATCTTTTGTTTCCTTCATCCTAACCCTAGGGAAGGGCTGGCTAGAGGAGAGGTGGGATTCCAGTATGTCTGCCAGTCACAGTGCAGCCAGGAACGACTTAAGACCATGTAGCATCAGGAGCCACTGCAATGAGAGGGGCTTGGGGTGTTTCCCCACGAAGGAGGGTTTTCATACTCACTGAGATTGGCCATTGGGCCTCACACTCGAATTCGGGGCTGGTGGGTCACAGAGCTCTGTGTGGGCTACATGTCGGAGAACGTCTCTGTGGTGAGGAAGGCAAGGACATTCTCAGGCTTGCTTGAGCCACTGTTGGGCACTTCCTTTCATTTGGCACCTGAGCTTGCCCTAGCCAGACCTAAGTTCCTCCTTGATTCCTGCCTTGCTCAGGGGAGAGGATGATTGAAAAATAAGGCCCATACCAGAGGCAGATGAGATGAGACTGGAGCTTCTCATTGTCTCCCTCCCTGAGATAGAAGTGGGGGTGGGGCAGCTGCCTGTCCGTACAGGAGTGAGGCGAGATCAGAATGCAGCACAGAGGACCAGTCCTTTCCTACTCTACTCCGGAGGACTTGTAAGCCATTATCTCTTCTCCTCCCCTTCACAATTCAATCTCAGCAGGGCACAAAAGAACTGTTGGCCTTGAGCAATAAGCTTGGCAATGAACTTCCCCAGTGGCCCTGACTACCCCAGGGAAGGATGGTACGCAGGCCAAGCGGCAGGTGCATCCTGAGATGGTGGAGATGGAAACAGACAGATGATGAGTTCTGGAGGACTCTGGGCCCCTCTCCTCATTCCCCATCCCACCATCACACTGTGCTCACCGCCCCCTGTGCTGCACGCAGGCTGCCATCTGGAATCCTGCAAGTATGGAAGGCATCAGGCATCCTGGGGCAGAACTAGCTTTGCCCAATGTGACCTGTGGCCCTCAGTTCCTGCTGTCAGAGGGCAGGAAACTGGGATGAGCATGCAGTCACCTTCTGCACAGAACAGGTTCTCAATCCTGTGCGTTTCCACCAACAGAACTGGTGCTTCTGGCTTTGGGAGGTGATCCTCTGGGCAGAGTGGCCTCTGGCCAGGTAAATTAGAGGAATGTTTCTATTACAAGGCTTTTGAATTTGTGCTTCTAAGAGTTTGAGGTAGTTTATAGCAACATATTAAGCAAAATACTTGCATACAGGCCAAGTATCCCTTAGCCAAAATACTTGGCACAAGAAGTGTTTCAGATTCAGGTTTGAGGATGTTTGCATATATAATGAGATCTCTAGGGTGGAACTCGAGTCCCAGCACAAGTTTGGACTTGCTTATATTTCTTATATCACACACACACACACACACACACACACACACACACACACACACACACGCACACACACCTCTTTGAGGATTTGTATAGTATTTGCTTTGTAGTGCATCTGCCCTTTGTCAGTGACCCATTACAAGAGGTCTGGTGGGAATTTCAGTGCTCAAAAAGTGTCAGATTTTGGAGCATTTTAGATTTTGAAATTTCAGGTTAGGGAAATGCTTCATCCATATTTATATTTATGTATTTATTTATCTAAAGTCAGAATATAGAAAATAAATGTTAGAGATAGCATCATTTAACTTCAAAGATTAAATTAATTTGTTCTGGAAGTTTCACTTAAAGGACCACAAAACAAATTTTAAAAACACTTAAATCCACTGGGCCTGGGAGACAAGAGCTGCCAACAAAACACTGCAAGATGAAAGAGGATGAAGGAGATGAAAGCAATTAACAGAGAGAAGAAAACCAAGCCCCTCAGGGCACCCAGAGCCAATGTGAAGACAGCTTCCTGGGAAGGAAAGGCACAGAAATCTCTAAAGGAGGGCCAGGGAGCTCCAGTGAGCAGGAGGGTTGGCCGAGGCAAGCAGACAGTTAGGCCCATTCCCCCTGCCCCCTGTCCTAGCTGGGCGACAAGCCATGCACTCTGCACCCATATTGCAGAAGAGGGTGTGTCCACTCCAGAGAGCTCCATGGAGACTGCACAGGGCCAGGCTGAGGAAAGGGAGTGAGGAGGAGCTGCTCTCTGCTGCTGGCTTGGAAGGCACTGCCTGTTCCCTGAGAACCCAGCATGTGCCTCCTGACACTTGCTTCTCTGGGAAGTTTGTCCAGAGCCTCTCAAAGATGCTTTTTTTGTGGGCCCTGATGGGATCAGAAGATTTGGTCACAGGGAGGATGCCAGAGTCATTATCTACCTCCATAATTTAGTCCTGTCAGCCCAGATTCACCTGCTTGTTCCTGGGGCTGAAGTTATTTTGACAATTTCTTGGAAACTGCTCCCTCCACAAGGTGACTGCTTACAGCACTGTTTTCTACACTGAGTAACATTAGGCTGAGGCTGTGGCTTTAGGATAGAAAGTGGGGCAATTCTTCAGGAAGTAAGGGTAGCATGGAATCCAAGCACCCAGCCCCTTGGGGCCTACTCAGGACTGTGAGGGACCTGGAGAACTGGAGGAAAGCCTGAAGCTCTCATGCACAAGCTGGAGGCCCAGTTTGCCATTAAACCAGCAGCTTGGACCAAGGCAGAATGTTCTTTCTCCTGGGCTTGATGTTCAGTTGCTCAAAGCTCTGATTAAGGGCATTTCCATGATGTCCTAAAGGGACACTTTTAGCCTCATCAGTTACTAGAAAGAGTTAGCTCCTTGGGTTGGGGGACCTTTGTTAAGGGCAAGGTGTGGGACAAAAGCTAGGAGCATTGGTAAGGCTAGAGGCATCAGAGAAGATGAAGTCAATGTGTGGGGGTGGAGAGGACACCAGGGAAATGGAGGCAGAGAGGATGCTAGAGTTACTGTCTACCTCCGTAATTTAGCTCTGTCAGCCCAGATTCAACTGCTTATTTCTGAGGCTGAAGTTGTCTTGACAACTTCTTGGCAACCGCTCCCTCCACAAGGTGCTTCCCAAAGACTCCAAGAAATGAAAGACTCAGCTTTAGGACCCTGTCCTTGTAGGAGCAACAGTGAGACAGAAAAGGAAGAAATTTGGAGAGTATGTTGTTACTGACTTAGTAAATGGTAGAGCTGAAACTAAGGATAATTGCAGTTAGCACCTCCTAATCTCTTCCCAGATACCAGGTACCGTTTCAACCTGCTTACATGAACTGTCCCACTTACCTTTGTAGCAAACCTGTGGCACTGGGATTATCTTTAGGGTTCAGGGGAAAGGGAGAAACAGGGCAGATCCATGACTTGCTTGGGATCACACAGCTAGGAAGAGAGGGTGAGATTTGAACCCATATTCCCCAACTCTTACCTTACACTGCTCCCCTACAACTCTAAGTTATGGCTCTTGGCCCTTGGCATTATTCAATGGATGTTCAGGAGTGTACAGGGAAGTGGAGAAATGGGGAGAATCCCTCATCCAATATACCATCATACATGCTCCATCAGACTCTTGGTTTGTATTCAACTGTCTACCTACTTCTCTGTTTAGATGTCTAAGAGACAGTGCATTGTTAAGTGCCTACTTTCTCTTTTTCCAACTTTTTTTTTTTTGCTGTAAATTTCTATCAAACATACCATAATGATTATTTACATCTGTTGCCTATAGTTAGATTATAAATTCCAGGAAGTGAAGATATTTTATCTCTTTTGCTTGCTGCTGTATGCCCAGCATTGCTTCGCATATTGTAGGTGCTCAATATATATTTACTGAA
Organism: Capromys pilorides; assembly: GCA_004027915.1. Lineage (NCBI taxonomy): Eukaryota > Metazoa > Chordata > Mammalia > Rodentia > Capromyidae > Capromys > Capromys pilorides. The sequence goes on along the minus strand of PVKN010000337.1, from coordinate 55,862 downwards.
CATATGAATGACAAGGAGTGACTTCCAGTGAATGGCTCTGTATTGGACCGTGACTCCTGGTATTGCCCCTACCCATCCCTTGAGAATGTATAGACATTTCCTGAGGAACCCTAACTGATCTTCTCTTCCATGTACTCCAAGCATAAGCTCAGGGAAATCGTCACCTAAGAAGAGTTTGAAATCTGGAGTTCAATAACCTGGAAATTCTATTAAAGGAGAGATAGGCTTCTAGAGCCTCAGGCAACAGGCCTCTGGAGAAATGACCCAGGCTGGCTAGGAGAGTTCTTAGGAAATAGTTCAGGTATCAAAAACAGGTTCGTTTTTTAAAAGTATCCTAACCACAGCTGTTGAGATTTGGTAACCCAAAGACCTTGTGCTATGATGACTCTCATCAGAAAAAGTATCCCAAATCCTGAAATGGACTACACAATCATTGTCTGCACAATCCATCCAACCCCTCATATCTTCACCCATCCATCTTTCCAACCATTCTCCCATCCATCCACCCATCCACCCATCCATCCTCCAATACATATACATTTCATACATGTACTGTGTACTTGGCCTTATGGTAAATGCTGGAGTTACCAAGATGAATCAGGCCTAGCCTTTCTTAAAGGTCCTGGCACACAATCCCAACACACCTCTCCTAGATGTACACAGGGAGGAGCTCCTAACTGTCTTAGTGGGGGTGATAGGGAAACTTCTGTCAGCAAGTAGAGACCTTGAGCTGAAACACAAAGAATAGGAAGCACAGGGCCTAGTGAAATGTAGGGGGTGAACAGTTCAAGCAGAGGGTAGAGTCCACTGGACTTGGAGATATGGACAAGTCACCCAAGATAGAGGTGGCTCAAGATGCAGGAACCTAGGGACCCAGGTAGAGGAAGATGGCAGAGGCCCCATGGATAATAAGGCACCGCAAGAAACCAAAGGGAAAACAATTTTAATGCAGCTTTCACAATAATAGTTCCATCAGATCTTGACAAGCCCTGAAACGAAAGCAGGATAATCACTGCAGGGCAGGGGTGACAAGCACACTGATTAAGGGCCCACAGTACTCTGCTCAGAAATGCTAGGCCACCACTTATTAAACAAGGTGGTAACAGAAGAAGAATTTGAGGCGTTTTCTGCACCACTTTTGGTTAAATCAAGAGAGAACAGATGCTTCATTCCGCAGTGAAACTATTGTGCAAGTTTTGTGAAAGGACATGGCAGAAAATTGGTTTAGACTCTGAGTTGGGCACCCTCCTCTTGGTTGTAACGAGGCATGGAAAGGGAGGGGTGGAGAAGTGGATATGAGGGAAGAAAGCTATTGTGTAGCTTCTGGCTGCCATTTCACCCAAGAGTAGTGAAAGGGATTAAGTGAGGCTTTTTGGAGAAGACATGGACCCACCTGAGCTGAGGGCACAGTGGCCTGTTGCACCTGGAGAAACTATATAGATCAGAGATGGGCTGGCAGCTGAAGGCAGAGAGGCCCAAATGCCCAACGTTTATCAGAGCAAAGATGCCAGGGTCTCTTGGAGTGTCCTATATCCTAAGCAAGGAATTAGGGAAGCCCATACTCATAGAAGTGCTCATGGCCCAAGTTGAAATGCCCTCCAGGTCCAGAAAGGAAGACATCAAATGAAACCATTAGAGACCACCATGGTGGGCAGGAGGCTCAGACAAGGAAATAAATCTTGGATGCAGCTGACTGTTACCCTCACTAGCATGGCATGTTGCTTCTCTACTCTTGCGCTTTTTTAACAGACCCATTTCTAGATCTTGATAAAAGCACGAAAGCAGAATGTTTACATAAGATGAGGGGATTGTTACAGAGGAAAAAAAATCAGAAATAAGACCTCTAACTTCATTTGCCCTCAGTTAACTTAAAAATCACTAATTTTAGGGACCACAGGCTGTGTAATACATTTTCAATTTTCCAAAAATTTTGCTGTAGACAACACCTCTGAGGCCTAGACTTCTTTTGAGGGACTGGAAGGCCACTTTTGCTAATAACACTAACCCTTCATTTGAACCTACAGAGATATGACAGTACTAAGATGGCATCTTCTCTACATTTATGTCTGTCCTGTTTGCTGTCCTTGTTCTTGGGTCAGATGCTATGCATTTTGTATATACGCATATTGATCATTTGAAAAATGCTTTGTTCAACTGTGGGGATCATTTGGCCTGCTGCCTGTTGACATTGGTACATGTTTTCTCTGCCTTTCTCTTGCTCATCTTTTCTGCCTTTATGCTTGCGTTTCTTCAGCAGCCCCAACAGTCCAAGCACCTTTCATCCCTACCAGAAGAACCACAAAGCCAGAATACTGACCATAAGAGCAACCCAGAAGTTTCTAGGACATGGCGCCCATGACTAACCAGTGGTCACAAGAAGAAATTTCTTTTAGGATACTTCCACTGGCCAATGGGAATCACTGGACTCTCAGAGAAAAGTTAACTTTTCTCTGTTGTGTGAGCAGCTTGACCACCTACTCTCTCGTCAAAGCTGAATCCCTTCAGCTGAAGCCCCATTCAGCTAAACTCCCCATCCTCATAAAGCTTCGCCTATGCTAAATATTGTGTACTCCCAGGATTTGGCATGATCTCATTTCCATTGTTTCTGTGCCAAAAGATCCTATCTGGAATCACAACCACAATGGCACACGAATTGGAAGATTCCTCATCTATCACCTCTGGGCCTACTCGAAGGGAGTCAGAAAGTGGGAGGCAGGTGGGGTGACAATGGGGTAGGGAAGGGTAGGGGAAGAAGTGAGGTTGGCCCACAGTGCATACACATTCACGCACCTGCACACGTTCCAATCATTTATATGCATACTCACACTCTCAGCCCTCCTTCCCTGCAGGGCTGTGCTGGAGGTTGGGAGGGGGCTCATTTTAGTTTGATATTTTGTTTTTTCTATTTGAACTGGACACAAACTGGAAACAGATTTTATGGCATTAAGTGTCTGTTAGACTTTCTATTACCTATTGGCATACAGAGGAGTTTGAGACCATCACCTTTAGCAATGAAGCAATGTGCCGAGGGACTCAGGGTGCTAAGAGGCAGAGCTGGGATGTAGGCCCAAGTGGGCTGTCCTTGGAGCCTGTGCATTTCAGCTCCCTGGGAGAGCTCAGAGAACTTCCTGAATTTGACTCCAGTCACAAAGCCTCACTGAGAGTATAGACCAGCCTAGTGCAGAAAGCCCAGGTAACACTGCAGGGCTGCAGAAGCTGAAACTGGTGATTACTGGAGGGAGACTTCCCACATTGCTCTCCTTCTTGCTGCCCTGCTGCTTCCAGAAAATCAGGAGTCAGAGATGGAGCTCTGCCTCAGTTTTGCCTGGTCTACGACTATTGACCAGGGAGAGGATGTGTGTATGTTTACATACATGTGCATCCATCTGTGTAGATATGTATGTGGATGCATGTGTGAATGCATGTGTGCATGTATCTTTGTGAATATGTGCACAAGTGTATATTTCTCCTGCTGGCACTCCGTCAAGGTCATGTCCTTCTTGAGGGCAGAGGCTGTCTTTGTTTTGTCCCTAATTCCCTGTTTTTGGTTCAAATCTGCCCACAGAGAACCACAAGCGTTGTAGGCGAACTAACACTCCCAGCTCACGCCAGTGGGCTGCTCCAAGGCCGCTTCCATCACTTTGTGCTGTCTCAATTGAGTGACTGCAGACTGGGCTAACCAGCAGCTCCCTGGCCATGTGTTCTCTTTACAGTGGCAGAAAAAATTCTCTGCTTCCCACAGGTCCATAAATCTCCCCAAACACTTTATCCTGATGTTTTTCTCCACTTGCCACTGGATTTATGGACTCAAGGGGAAAACATACATTTCTCAGTGAGCAGATGCTCTGCTGAGGTCTTTGTGGGGTGTGGTTGATAATAATTTAATTAGCCTAGCTTTTTGGGAAAGAAGTGTTAATTAGGTTTTGCTTAAAATATATCATCTTGGTGGCCTCTGCTTCCTCACTTCTCTCCCCTGGGAAAAAAGCCCCACTTTCCATCTAGCCTGGCCACCACCATTATTATAGGAAAAGGAAATGCAATGAGATATTTTTGAGCAGTCACAAATTATGACACATACTGACTCCAAATCCTGTACACTCAACAGATTGGGAGAAGAATCCCACAGATGGTCACCCACACAAGTAGTTGCCTCCCAAAGGTCCTGAGGTTCTCAGTAGACTTCTGGCCCCTGGCTCTTTCTCCCGGAAGGCTCAGGAGGAGGATGCTGAACACCAAGATGCGGGCAGGAAGGTGTGGCCAAGCCCTGCCTCTCACACAGAAGGAAATAGGTCTCTCCAGGTAAGTCCATCCCCCTTGGACTTGTCCAGCCACCTCCCACAGGTGAAGATAGTGGCCACCCCAGTGCTTGTGTTGGTGACCTCCACCCTGTCCACCAGCCAGCCTGAGTAGTAGCCACTGCTGTCATGTTCCAGCCGCACCTTGCGCAGCTCGCCTAGTTCCAGTGTCTCCAGGAAGAAGCGGTCAGTGCTGCCCCGCTCAAAGAGGTTGCATGCCTTCTGCTTCAGCTCCCTCTTGCCTGTGTCCCCATTGGCTCCAAAGATGGTCACAAAGACATTGGCATCAGTACCCGCCCCTGGCTCATAGCCTGTCGTCACGATGACCTCATACTTGACAGGCAACAGGCTCTGGATCTTGCTGGCGAAGCTCTCTGTTGTCTTGGTAACTTCAAACACCTTGAAGTACTTCCTCTTCCTCTTGAGGGGAATGAGGCAGTCACAGTTAAAGAAATACCTGGCAGAGGATAGGAAAAAGTGCTGCTCAGGGAACACCAGACAGGGTCACATCTTTCCCCACAGAGCCCGTCATCATAAATGGTTCTTTCCCAGGATTCCAGCCCAAGATATTGAGGGTGGCAACTGTCAGCATTAAAATGTAAATCTGAGGTCTATGTTAAAATTTACAGTAGAATGACACCTCATTCTTCCCGTTGTTCCTTCATTTTTCTACTTCTTTTCTGGTCACCCACACTCTACATTCAGTCTGTGAGGAAAGCTCATCAACCTGATCTTCACCATAGATCCATAATTGGGCCATCCAGCATCTCACTGACTATCCTGCTCTGGTCTGGGTCACGATCATCATCCACCTGGAGAATACTGAGGCATCATAACTGGTCTCCTTGCTTATTGCTTCCTAGGTTTGGAAGGAACAATTACTATGGTTTCTTCCCACATCAAACTGCTAGTATATTAGCAGCTTTGAAAATAGCACACCTATCTTAAGACCATAATCTAAAGTAAAATAATTTTAAGCAAAAACTGGAAATAAACATTACAATATCACATTGTTTCTCTTGTGTGAGAAAACCAAAGGGTCAAGAAGGAGCATAATGAAGGACAGACATTGGGCAGTGGGGAGAACACATTCAGATGAGAAGGGGAACAAGGGAGAAGGACAGGGGAAGGGAAGGAAGGGAGAAAGAAAGTGAGAACATAAAAGGACACAATGGGACAAAACTTTTGTAAATGGGGAGGGGAAGAAGAAGCAAAAGGAAGGGAGGGAATGGGGCCAAAGAAGACTCAGGATATGTTAAGTATTATGATGGATGTGATCAGTATGTTGACAAATATGTGCAATAAAAATTAAAGTGAAAAAAGAAAAAAATGAGTGTTTCTGACAATGCAGTAATGGAAAGGGGTGCCAAACAGTGCAAAAATCAAACTCTATTTTAGATGATTTTTTCCCCTTAGAACAGGGGTTGAACTCCTAAGCACATGCTGTACCACTGAGCCACATACCCAGCCCTGGAAGAAAAAAACAGCACAAAAATGTGGTTTCTTCCCAAAGGCCAGGGCTTTGCATTCTAGGATCTCCTTAACAGCTCTGACGTCATCCTCTCATTTCATGAAAAGAAGAACTAAGGTTAGGAGGACAAAAGTCATCCCTGTCTGCTTCTGAAGAGCAAGCCATTGAGATGCTTCACGGGAAATCTTTAGTCTGTTTTGCGGTCTTTCTTCCCCCTTTGATGCATTTGGATTTTTATTACATGCCAGAATTTCTTGGAGGGTGATATGCTTGCATTTTTTGCTACAAATTTTTTTTAAAAATGTCTTTCTTTATGCACATGCCCACCAATATACATAGCTCTGTGTAAAGGCATAAGTGGTGTAACCACGTGTACACTTCTCCACATGCATGCTTTCTTTTCCTTTTTGCTCAACTCTGTCTCTTTCTCCCCTTTTCTACTTCAGCACCGCACTTTTGCCTCAGTCAACCTGTTTGATGGTTGAAGGTTCAGACTGCCAAAGTCCTTTCCAGTCCCTCCAGCCTGCCTGGACCCACATGCACGTGAACATATGGGGGTGTCAGTATTCCTTCTACTAAACAGCATCGCATAAGACATGTTTTCTCATCTCTTGCCTTTCCCTCTCAACAATACTTTCTGGGAATGGCTCCAAGTCATCTGGTACATATTTAATTCAGCACTTTGAATGGTTAAAACATATTCCCTGGTGTAGATATATGGAAATGTTTTCTAATAGACATAATTAGAAGATAATAAAAATGTGAAATTTAAGGATTTGGCGGAGTCATGGCTCTAGCTGGAGATGGAGTAGGTTAGCCAGTAAGAATAAAGGCAAAAGCAAAAGAAAAAGAACAAAAAAAAATGATCTCAATTTTAAAAACAAATGCAACATGATCACCCTTCTGTGAACACTGCACATGTGAAGTATTAGCAAAATACCAGACGAAAGGAAATCAGTGCTCATGGTGGCCATCTCAGATAGGTAGGGCCTCAAGGAAATTTTACTTCTTTTGCTTATTTTTCTGTATATTATTGAGATAAAACTGTGAAAGTGTCTTTGATTTAATAAATAAAAGCCTCTCTGCGTGCTCTTTCACCAAAATGCTGAACACAAGAGTGACAAATAAGAGCTGGAGAGAAAGGTGAAAAGCACACTGAAAAAGGTCAAAATGTGAAAGTTTGGAGGACCAAAATTTGAGGTTATTAAAGGAAAGAAATTTTACAACAGAAATTTGAGGTTATAGTGCTTACAAGAGATTATGATTAAATTCATTTGTAACCCATTGAAGTTCAAATACAGTTAAGGCCATAGCTGGCAAGGAACTGTGACACATGTGTGGTGCTAAGAGGTATTTATAATGTAGGGCAGAAGCGGCCTTAGAATGCTGCCACATAAATAGCTGCCATGATTAAACCCACCTTCAAAGTTCTCCAGCTGGATGCAGGTGATACTTCTGGACTGAAAGAAGTTCTTATTCTCAGAAAACTACAGTCTTAAGACCTGTGCAGGCAGGGATGGGTGGGGACCTCTGAGGACACCTCTGGTTGGTACTCCAGGCCTCTTTCCCCCTGGCCAGACTCAAGCAGAGCTTGTTTGAGGTCCAAAAAGGTGATGGGCAACCGGTTGAGGTCACACTGCAAGCTGAGGACAACTTCAGCATCCAGGGGCCTGGACTCCCTCTTCACTCCAGGAAGAACCTCTCCCTATAGACATCTCTTCCTCCCTCTCCAGCCCCATCCATCCATGAACAGACAATGGGCAGGAAAAGATGCTGCTCTTGGGAGTTTGCTTCTTTCTAGGGAGTGCAAAAATCCCACAACTCGACCTAGGACTGTGGATTCAGAGGCTTTGCCTTCGTCCTGAGGTTAAAAGTACTAGAAAGTTCTGAAATATCCCTGTCTCTCTGTCCTTGTCTCTCTGTCATGGGTTTAAAGAAGGGATGACTATTTTACACTGTCATTTTATTTGCTTATTATGAGCATTTACAGAGGTGGAACACCAGTACCCACGCTCCACAGAGTAGGAGGCAGCACCAGGCAGTCCAAGGGCCTCAAACCTGGCCTTGACTGTCTGAGTGAGTCACTAACTCTTGGCACTGCTCCCTCAGCTCTCAGCCCTGCAGCCATACCTAGCAATGTCTGTAGGATTTTTTTGAATGCAGGCTGGGCTCTACCTAAAAAACTCAACAAGTGATGTTGCAGCCCAGGACAGAAGTTGCTGTGGACTGAATTATGCCCTCCTCCAAATCCTTAACTGTGCTGAATCCCTAACTCCCAAGATGATGCTATTGGGGATAGCTCCTTTAAGAGACAATCAATTAGATGAGGTCATGAGGGTAGAGCCCTTGTGATGGGATCAGCACTCTAAGCAAGAAGAGGAGGAAGCACCAAAGCTTGCTATCTGCCACGCTGAAGCAGACAGCAGCTGGCTGGCTGTAAGCCTGGATGAGGCCCTCACCAGATCCCGGTCATGCTGGCACCCTATCCTTCACTTCCAGCCTTCATCACTGTGAAAAGTAAGTGTACCTTGCTTAAGCTTTCCAGTCTATGCTGTTTATAATGGCAGCCTAAATTGACTAAGACAGAGGCGGGGAGGTCAGAACCCTTTCCTGCCCAGTTCTCCAAGGACAACCTTGGCCCAGTAGCCACAAATGCAGGGAGCCTGCAGGTCACAGGGTTGAACATGGACAGCCATTGCTTTGAGACACCTCAGCTTTTAAAGTCTGAGCCTAAGACAAGGGACTGGACTGAGGCCTGAGGCCTGTGCCTGGCTGCAGGGGTCAGAAAGGTTGCTGGGTGCCAACGGGGAGGGCCAGCCCCAGGAGGAGATGCGGTAGGACAGGAGTCAGGAGTGATCCTGGGCAGGATGCCCCAGCAAGCAGAGGCAGGCTGGCCTTGGTGGCAGCACACTCAGAGTTGCTTACTCTCCCTGGCAAGCCTTGGCCTTGGCTTTCGCTTTACACCCTCCCTGACTGCTTCTCTGAGTCCTCCTGACCTTTCTCAGCCTCAAGGCCCTCTGTGTCTTCCAGCATGGTTATTAAGTGGTTTTAATTAGACAAACTGCCAGCTGCATCTATGTTGCCAGGGTAACTAAGGCTCATAAGTTTCCGGAAACGTCCAAGTCTCTAGAAAACCCTGATGGCAGAGAGGCAGAGTCCCTCATGGGACCCACGGTGGACCCTTAGATGTCTCTGCTTGTCTCTGGTTCCTTGTTCCTTACTGGAGAAGCTCTCACTGCAACCACCTGAGCAGCAGGCCTCAGCTGTATTTCTGCATCATTATAGAGGAAGGAAAAGGCAGGGCATAGTTCTGCTGTCTGGCACTATGTGACTTTCTCAGCATTATTCCAGGGCAGCCTCCTTAGATACAAAGGAGAGACACTAAGGTCTCCTAGTCTAATCTCCTCCCTCTGGGGGTAGAGTCATAGTGTAAATAGCTCCAGAACAGGACAGTTGCATCTCTTCTCATCTTGTCTTATAGGCCTCTTGAGTGGGGCAACCTCAGCCTTAATGGGGCCGCCTCCTCATACTATCCTCCTACCCACAGTGCATTCTCCATCCCTGCCCCACATCATACATACACATTGTTGTACTCCATCTCGGTGATGGTGATGGTCTTGACATGCCAGACCAGCTCTCTCTTGGGAATGAACCGGTCCTCCCTAGCCAGGTGACCCACACAGATGGAGGCAATGTCCCCTAGGTAGACGCTGTCAAACTCAAATGTGTCTGTAGTTCCTCTGCAAGAAATAAAGATGTGTTCAGTGAACGGTCCATGCCCACTGAAGAATGTAAGCATGTATCAAGTGCTGACTGCACTCCAGGGTACCATGGCAGGCAAGGCCTGAATCAGTGCTGCATTCCTTGAGAGATGCAGACTAATTTTGGAACAAGACACTCAGAATGAGAAAGCTCTACCAGCTGCCTGGTTGTGGCACCAATGAGCAGCAGTATTGTTAAGCGGAATGAAGGAGTGAGGGTGACATCACAAGTACAGAGCTGAGGATGGTGGTCAGACCTGAAGAGCATGGGAGGAAAGAGGCGTCCCCTGACATGGACTGTTATTATCAAAGTTGTGGATCAGAATAGAGAGAATGGTCAGCTTGGGAGGAATTTGGGTTCAGTGGAAGAAATGATGTTGGGAGGGTGAGAGTACAGGTAATCTGTGGTGGTCTGCAAGTGTATGTATAAAGAGCTCAGGCTTTGTCCCGCTAGAAAGTGAATTTCAATAAGAAAGTACTATAATGTGAAAGCATATGTTTCTCCAAAGTTCATATGTTGAAACCTAAACACCAGGACAATGATATTTGAGTGAGAGCCTTAGAAAATGATCAGGTGATAAGGGTGAGGCCCCTCATGAACTGGAGCAGTGCCCCTCATGAAGCAACCCTGGAGAGCTCTCTCGCCCTTCCTGTCATGTGAGAAACCAGTGTGGATGGCTCTGTGAGGTAGGACGTGGATCTGCACTGGACTTTGAATCTGCTGGTACCTTGATCTTTCAGTCTACAGAACTGTGAGAAAAGTCACGGTTGTTAATAAGCTGCATGACAATGACATGCAAACTGAATGGACTGAGATAAAGAAATAGTGGTGGAGTTGAGGTGTTACGGTTTATGTCTAGTTGTCCCCCCAAAGCCTCATGCCATCATGGGGCGGGGACTTCTAGAGTTTAATACTTGAGTCATGATCCACTGGGATTATGTGTTTTAGTACTGATGGGACTATGGGTCTGAGTACTGTTGGGATTACTTGACTCTTGATCCACTGGGATTATGTGTTTAGTACTGGGGTTATCAGTCTGAGTATAGCTGGGATTATTGGTGTGGCCTAAGGTGGATAGGCTAAGGCAGAGAGCCTGAATGTAATATAAAGAGAGACAGAGAGAGAGAGAGAGATGGTGGCTGTTGCTCTCTGTGCCCTGGTTGGTCTGTTGCCTCTGTCGCGATTGTTGCTGTTCCACCACCATGAACTGGATGCTCTCTGCCTTGTTCCACTCATCCTTGGGCCAGCTGAATATGGACTGAAACCTCCAGCAACCGTGAGCTAAATAAACCTTTCCTTCCTTCATTTTAAGTGTCGGGTATTTGGCCCAGCAACAAGTAAAAAGTAACTAAGACATGAGGAAAAGGTGGAAGCTAAGCAAGGGGTTCTGGAGGTAGCAGATGGGGTGGGCTTGGGGTGTCCGTGGTGGAAGAGGAGGAGGTGGGGTCTATATCTATGTGGACAGAATCGTACTTGCAGCAGGTAGCACAGCACTGGCACAGGCACATAGTAGGATCTCAATGAGCAGTCCCTGATTAGGACCGTTTGTGCCCTATGGCTTCCCCAAGGAGGAAGACACTTGGAGTCTTTCACGTAGCCACCCCACACCCATCCCTATGGGCACCCCTCTTCCTACTTTCTGAAGGCCCGCTGTCTGGAAGAATTTTCCACGAGAAACTCTTTGGAGCGGTTCTTCCTGCCCTCCAGGATGAGCCAGACATTCTCCCTGGTTTCGCCCCCGTTGCCCGTTTCTATGACAATCTCGTAGGCTGCAGTGGAGGAAGCGGGAGAGGGTCAGCAGGGGGCGCAGCCGCCCACCTCGGGGAGCACAGCGGCCACTCTGTCGAGGCCTTTAGCTTAGCCCTGAGCCATGACCTGGGAATGGAGAGACAGAACAGGATGGCCATAACCAGGAGCTGTAAGTGGAACTGCCCAGTTCTGCGGCTAGGGTGAGCCTTTCTACTTTATTTATAGTAGCAATCTCTTTGCTGGTGAATTTGGGAGTTTCTGGGAATGAAGTTGTAGGTGGGGATGAGGCTCTTGGGATGGGCAAATCATCAGCAATGCAATACAGAGATCATATGCTGAGAAGGTAAGGGAGAAGTGGAGAGTGGGGCCCAGCTTGAGAAAGCAGTGGAGAAAGTCCTAGCAGGCAACAGACCCCAGAAGACCCCTGAACTCATCCAGCATGCAGCCCCATCCTGATACCTCATAGCAGTCTCCCTGCCCTGCTGCTACATTCAGAATGTCTACACAGACACTTGTTCATGCAGCCTTTGTCCAGTGAGCACCCAGTGTGAAGATGGACCCTGCTATGGTGACATTAGAACTGACTGTAGCCCTAGATGTAAGCACTGACCATACCATGAGGCACAGCATGATAACCTAGCAAAGAAGGCTGGGGGGAAAGGAAACTCGCTCCCCTGACCGCCCCTACCTGAGTTGCTAGAGCGTTCTCTCTTGGCCTCTCCAGACTCTTACCTCTCCACCTTTGCCTTAGATTTCCACAGTGCCCCTTCCCTCTGTAGGACATGCTTTCACCAGAGTAGCTTGGCTCACTCTATCCTCTCCTCCTTATCAAAATGCCACCTTTCCAGGGAGGCTTACCTGACCACCATCAGATTAAAATTACAGTCTGATCCTCCCTGATTTACCTTATCTCATATCCTCTCTTGTGTGTATCAACTTCTAACATTCTATATCATTTTTCACTCATTATCTTTTATTAATAAAGAAAATATCATCTATGGTTTTGTTACATATTTGTTTATTGCTGATACTTGAATGTGAGCTCCATGAAGGCTGGAATTAGCCTTTTGCTCACTCATAGATTCCCATATGCCTAGAGCAGTCCCTGACACATTTTAGGCCCTCAAATAGTTATTAAATGAAAGAGTGAAAGATAGGGCTAACCACAGGAAGCTTGAGGGTGGGGGCATTTCAGCACAGCCTGGGAGAAGAGCTCAGGGTGCAGTCAACAGAAGGTGGACAGATGTTCCAGGCAGAGGGAAGCATATGGGCAAAGATTCTGAGGTGATGTAGCCCATTCCCAGGGTCCAGGTCAATAATGTAGCTTACATGCAAGAAAAAAAAATTGTCTGGAGGGGCTGGGAAGATAGCTCTGTGGCACAAGTGCCTGCCTGGCAAGTGTAAGGTCGTGAGTTCCAACCCCGGTCACGCAAAAAAAAAAAAAAAAAAAATTGCCTGGAGTAGCCCTGTATGAATAGTTCTTGGTGATGTCCATGAGTTCTTAAGGGTTTGGGATTCTGGATCCCCGGGAATCACTCTAGCTCTCTGTTTATATCACAGAGACAATGGAGGTGAGGGGTGCTAAGCCTTCAATCCAGTGTTTCCTCAGTCTTTGCCCTGTGACTTCTGTTCAGGAGAGTCCCTGCTCTCTGAAATAGGTAGAATATGCCAGGTAAAGAACAGATAGCCAGTACCAGAGAAAGAGGCCCACACAGTCCTGCAGCAGGAAGGGGCTTTGTAGCAACAGATTCCAGCTCAGGGACTAAGCCATTACACCACAGAGCTGTCCCACTGTCTTTCTGTTTTTCCAGAAGCTAAGACATGCACTGTAAGCAGACCTTGGTGACTTCAAGGTGGCTCCTGGGTTCTGTGAAGGAAATGGTTTGTCAGCACCTAGGAGAGGAAGCAGCAAGCACTAGGAAACTCCACCCTAATAATCCCAGTGAACTTGAATAGATGCAGGAGTCAAGATGCAGGTGGGGTGAATATGCATTATAGCAAATCATTTTCTGGTGATCCTGAGAGTTTGATTTCTAAGTGAGCAAACATGAAAGTTAGAAACAAAGGTTGGGCTGGCCTGATAGCTCAGTGGACTAAGGCACTTGCCTAGGAAGAGCGCAGTGGCCGGGATTTGATCCCTGGTGTGCCAGTGTACTGAGAAGGCGATTGAGACTGGGCGTGGTGGCATGCGCCTGTAATCCCAGCACTTGGGAGTCTGTAAACAGGAGAATCACTACCAGTCCAATCTACATAGTGAGACCCTGAACACCCTGTAGACCCTGCCCTAAATACAGAGAAAAGAAAGAAAGAAAGAAAGAAAGAAAGAGAAAAAGAAGAAGGAAGAAAGGAAGGAAGGAAGGAAGGAAGGAAGGAAGGAAGGAAGAAAGAAAGAAAGAAAGAAAGAAAGAAAGAAAGAAAGAAAGAAAGAAAGAAAGACTGCATCAAAAGTTCCTGGACAAGGGCCACAGGGTGTGTGTGTGGGGGGGTTCTTTGTTTTATTCACACATGTCCCCTGAAGTCAGAATAGGACATGGTTTCTGGGTGTTTAATAGTTTGCCACATGGTTACTCAAATAAGGGTAGTTGTGGATTAGGGTGTTTGGCTCAAGCTGAGTCCATAATATTCCCCAGGGCAAACCTCCAGAAAGTGTGTGGCTACCTGTCTCCAAGGGCAGCTCAGAATGTGCTATGCTGCCCCCTGCAGGTTGGTGGCAGTGACACGTCTATCCAGGCCCTCTTCTGGCTGATGCCTTCCTATCTCCCATAACCACAAATCCTTCCAGAGCCAACACTTCCCTCTGCAAACTCCCTGCCAACCTAAGTCCCAAGGGGCTCAGCAGCTATTTGGCTGTTTGGAAATTTGAGAATGTGACTCAGCGATTTTAGTCTAAACAATGCAAATCTCTTCTTATAACACCAACTGCCTGAGGAGCCTCTATTGCTTATTGTGGTTGTTGTGTGAGGGTCTCCCTTTCACTGCATTGTGAGGCTCTGAAAAAAAGGACCAGTTCTTCTATTCACTGGACATTAACTTACTGAGTGTTTGTGAGACCCCAAATTTATCAGCATTGCAGAGAGTGGCATACCCAAGTGAGGTTGTCCTTCATCTCTGGGGTACTTTAGGGAATACAGAGAGACTAACACAAGTGTAGAGATCAATAAAAACACTCTAGGGTCACAAGACAATGTGTGTCACTTATGCCATTCACAGTAAAACTGGGCATCTGGGGACTCCTTGGGAAGTACAATGACCCTCACACAACAACCACAATGAGGCTCACCCTCTGAATTCTTCTATAGAAAATTTAACAAATATATGGTCAGCCTTGATATAAATGTTCTTAGGCACTCAGGGCTGACTATCTCTCAAGACAGCTACCTTCATTAGTGGGCAGTTTGGCTAATCTGGCAGAGATAGGTAGGTGACTTCACCAACAATGTACACTTCCCTTCCACGGTGGAAGGTGGTTCTGCACAAGAGGCTGCTAGTCAGGGACCACAGCTCCCGGTGCTCTGGCAGAGCCACATGACTTCACCAACAGAATGTGAATTATCATGTTAGGATGGTAGGGGAGGCTTTCTCCAGGATCCCTTCCCTTCTTCAAGAAATGTGGAAGCTACATGTTGGAAATGGCAGATATTTTGATGGAAAGAACTTTGGTCTTTAAGTCACACCATTAAGCACTCACACAGGACTATGTATTATAGGAGGGAGCAAAAAGTTCTGCTGAGCTGAGACACTGAAATCTGGGGGGCTTATCTCTTAGGTGCAAAAATTGGAAAATAATTAAGGTTGAAAAAAAATCCCCCCTTTGTATTGGTTCTGCCTTTCGTGAGCCTTCCTTCAGTGGGCTGGACCCAGATTCTGGTATGTGTACTAAGAACACGCTTCCTGAGGCCTTGATGACTGTCCACCTTAGGGACATCTTCCCCTTTAAATAACCCGTGAAAGAGGGGCAAACAGTGGCCAATGGAAATACTTGCTCCTCTGGTGTTGTTTCTAGGAAGGCTGGATTCAGCAGCCATTGCCACAGGCATCAACTGAATTTAGTTCATGGTATAAAAATAAACAGGGTGGACTTCACACTGAACTGCATAGCCCAGCACAGCCTGCAGGTCAGGGTGAATTTGTCCCCAGTGAGTTTGCTGCTGCCTAATTATCTCCTGTGATTCAGGGCCATGAATTGACACCAGTATTTTCACAGTTCCAGACTCACCAAGCAACACTGAGGTGTTTACTTAGGCACCCACCTCCCATAGCATCTCCCTCCTTGAGCTTCTGACTCCCCAGGCTGTGTCATGGGACTTCCCACCTCCTCCCAAGCCCACCCTCCTCTAGCATGAGGCCTCAGCCCAGGCACCACAGAGCATCCAGGCCTACACAGTCTCCACATACTGGTCTCCTCCAGCTCTTCTCGGATCTCATTGTTGGAACACGGAATGTCACGAACTGTCTGCCTGTCACCCTCACTCTTGGAGAGCCAGCGGTCACACTGGAAGCGGAAGGTCTCATCGCGGGAGTTGTCCTTTACATCCACATAGTTCAGGTGCCAGCCAGGAAATATCCCTGTGGGAAAGACATGACTGGGCTGGGGGCTGCAGGTGCCCTCCATCCTTTGCGAGGCCTCCCTAGACATGAACCATGGGTTGTGCCTCCTTAGGCAAGTTTTCTGTTATGGCCTCTTCAGGCCTTAGTTTACTTGTTGGTGAAGGACTGGGTCAGTTTAGGTGATCTCTAAGGGCTTCTCCAGCCTGGTAGAGTCTCTTGGCAAAGCCTTTAACTTGGGGCTCATAAATGCCTAGATATTTGTGTGAGAGATTTAAGAGACCATGGCCCTAAGAAAGTATGCTATAGTCGTACATGGACAGGGGGCCAAGGATATAGCAGTACAATAAATGCCTTCCTGGCAAGCGCAAGATCCTGAGCTCAATCCCTGGTACCACTAAAAAAAAAGAAAAAGTATAGTTGTACATGGACATTAACCAGGGAGAAGGCTCATGCCATTCATTAGCCACACAGTGGGGGTCTCTAAGATATAGCTTTTGTTGGCGTTCTAAAGCTGAAAGAGGGTGTCTGTTATTTTCTGGCACAGTATTCACCAGGAGCATGCCCGTTTTCCTTTTACAATCAGTTCAGATACCAGCACCTCGAGGATGTCTTCCTGGATGTTCTCTAGTAACGTGAGGCAGCATCAGATGTCACCCTCCATACTCCTGCAGTGTCCAACACATCTGCCTTGGCCACACCCTGGCAACCTTGGACTGTCATTATTTGCAGGCCTCCTCCCCAAGACCAGGAAGATGGAGGGGAGGAGCTGAGTCTTATTGATTTCTGTTTCATTAATACCTAGCATTAAAACTCAGGTAAACATTCACTCCATGAATGATGAATAAATGGCTGACTCTGTTAGGACTTTGGGGTCCTTGTCTAAGCTGTTCAGCCACAGAAGAATTCAGAAACTATTTCTTTAGCCTAGTTGCTAAATTTGACAAGTCTTCACCTCAGAAGCGGCCTGCCATGGTCTGGCAATAAATATGAACTGATGCACATTTGTTGGGACAGTTGCATGACATTACATCATGCACTGCTTCTGTTACTCTCCACGAAAGGCCTGGAACATGCTGCATGCCAAAGAGCCCCATATAGGGCCAAATCCCAGTGCTCTGGCAGATGACAACAATTTATTGCAATAAATTTACTGTTTATTCACAAGATAACCCCACAAGAAATATGTGGATATGTTCCATTTCCATCCATCATCCTGTCTTGTCCCTTGGGGTTGTGGGGACAGCTACAGTGTCCCCACCCTAAAGCTTTCTCTAGGACCCGACACTGCTAAAATCAACAGCCGCAGATAGATCCTGCCTCTGGTCTCATGGGTCTTATAAACACAGACACAAAAGGATGGACCAATATTTCCAGTCACCCAGACTGCCAGGGACAGATGTGAGGATGCACAGGCAGGGGATACACACTGGCGCCACTCCAGATTTTCAAAGTGCTGCTTATTTTTTTGTAAGCACACATCTTTACTCAAATGGGAAACAGTGAGTACTGAAACAATTAAGTTAAATTTTAAAACACTTCTGTTGAGTTAAACAGTGATGAGTTATTTCATCAGCAAACTTGTTTCTTAGCTCAATAAATGTCTTTTACTTTTCCACGTTGTATCTGTCCCATCTGTAAGTTTGCAAATTGGCTGCTTTCTGTGATGTTTCCTGAGAGTATTCTGAAACCGATAAAAGTACTTAGCAAGCTTCAGTGCATCCCATCTGGAAATGAGGCAGATGAGACTGATCGAAGCCTTTTTCTCAAAGAATTCAAGGGGAGGAACATAGAAAGAAAGAGTTGGGCAAAGAGGAAGGCAAAACAAAAGAAGACACACCGCTGACGCTCCTGGAAGAGGTCCCAGTGGGAGAGATTTTGTGTCCCTTGTTCTCTACCCTTCACCCCATGTGTATGTTGTTTCCCTCCATCTCAATTCTCTTTTCAAGTCAGAAGATCCAGCAGAGGAACTCCCCCCTTGGCATGTGTCAGGCTGAGCTCTGTTGTTCTCATGTGAAAGAAGCATAATGTTAGCTTCACGTTCACTGCTACTTTACTTGCCCTGTACTGGACATGTCAGGTGTGACTGACAGGGTCCTTACCATGTGTCCACCCTACTCAGAATCTATCAAGTGTTCGGGTACAAACAGTGTCATCAGACTGATGCCCTGTGGCCGCCTTTGGCACCAGGGATGTCGACAGAGCCACAGTTGCAGTGTGGTAACTGTGTGGCCAGCGCTAGCCTGACCACCCTTGCAGAATAAATTAGGAAAGAGCCTCAGAATTCATTTCTATGCGCAGTCTTCTCTTCTAGGGTTTTACTCTATTTTCCCTTCACTGTTTAGCACCTCGCTTATTCACTCGCAGACAACCCATGTCAGAATGTAGCTCTCTGGTCTGTCTCATCACCACTCGGCATTCTGTTGCATGCGCACGTCACACACTGTTTACCTCGATCCTGTCGATGGCTAACTAGTTATTCTCCAGACCTGCACTACCACGCAAAATGCTACAGTCAATATTCTTCTCTGCAAATCGTAGTGGTCTTTTAAGATCACTATTCAGACTTCGTCATTTCCCCATATAAACCCCTCCAGTGTCACCTTCAGAATCAAATACAAGCTGCTCCCCAACAACTACACAGACCGACATGGCATAAAGCCTTTCCTCTCCTCTGACTCCAATCTGCATCAGTCACAACTTCGCTGTCTTCCACCTACACTCAGTGTCTTCTTATGCCTTGACACATGAAGCCCTGTCTTGCCTGGGGAACTTCACGTTCACTGCACTATCTGTCTGGAGTGACGTTCCCCAGGCTCTGAATGCCAACACTATCTCATACTGAGGCATGAGATCGAGTGTCCTCTGTTTGGGAAAGCCTTTGTTAAAGGACGTATTTGTAGATATTTGCTCCTGCTCAATTACTTGCTGTCAATGACTATATACCCACTAGACAATATGAAATAATTGCTTCTATTTCCTCATATATTGTGTTGACTGTGTCTTTCTGCTAGGTTGTAAGTCCAATGAACAGGAGATTTGTCTCCTCCATCTACTACTATGTTCCAGTGCTTTGAATGGTGCTTGGCACAGTATCGAATAAATGTTTATTGACTACATAGGTGTGCAATAGGGTTGAATAGAGAAGAACAGGGAAAAATGGCACTGGAGATAGAGAGTTAGGGTCAGACGAGAAGAATTTATAACATGATCCAGGAGAAATGGCTGGGCAAGTAGAATTATTTCATCCCAAACATTCCAAAGTTTACTTTCACAAAAAGGGTTAGAATCTGTGAACCAGGGTGGTGTTCTAGTCTTCCCAGGTAATAGATGGCAGTCCCATCTGAGGAGGGCGAGGCTGACAAATGGATTCCAGGGACTTTTGTGCACCATCTCCTGCCTGTGGCTCCTCAGTGGCTTTCCACATCTGGTAGAATAAAGGGCTCTGTGTTTAGGGCCTTTTAAAAATAAATCTCTTGTCCCTTTGAGATGGACTTGTGAGGCTCTCTTTTGACATTTCCTCCCTCCTCATCATGGCTCCAACTTATTGTCTAGCCCCAAAGTCCTGCTCATTCTCCCAACAACCTAGCTCTTCCTCCTCTGTGAAACCCACACTCTTCTTTGCTTACCTAATCTCTTGGCCATGAGTATAGCTATCTTTGGAAATCTCTGCTATTTTGGCCAGAATTATCTCATGTTTCTTTTATGACTATTTTTATATGGATACTTGACTTTTCCAGTCACATTCTAGGGAGTAGGAACCATGTCTGGTGACCTCTTAATTATAGTACAAGACTATAATAGATTCAATAGATGTAGAAGTAACACATTATTTTTACTTTCAAAAGTGAACTGTCAGTTTTTTATTCCAGAGCAAACTATCAAGAATTCTTCAATAGAAAGATCCACTTCAGAAAGGAATTCTTTTATTTTAAACAACCTATGGCAAACTAACAATTCAATGGATAACTAACATTTCTCCCTGGTTTGAGGTGAGACAGGATCACACTGCCTTACCTACAGAAGAATAGAAGAATGTAGGTATTATCATCTAAGAGGCCACCAGGTGAGATTCCTAAATTTGGCAGATCTAGGTTCTAAGGTCGGTATCCTCACTGAACTGAACACAATATAATATCTCCATGCCTTAGTTTCCACAGTTATTCATTGCGGAGGTTAAAATAGATGATCTCTGAGGTCCTTTATATTTCTATGAATTTGTGTTATTCAAAAGGAAACATAACAGGGCCGGCCTGATAGCTTAGCAGACTAAAGTGCCTGTTTAGGCAAAGTGCAGTGGGGTTGAGACAGCCACTGAGACTGGGCATGGTGGCACGCACCTGCGGTCTCAGTACTTGGGAGGCTGAAAACAAGAGAATCACTATGAATCTGATCTATGTAGTGAGACCCTATACACCCTGTTCTAAATACATTTTTAAGAAAAGGAAACATCAATTCCTGTCATGGCTTAAAAAATCTTCATCTCACCAGAGCTTTAACTGAACCAGAAGAAGCAAGAAGAACAAGATGAATTAGAAAATAAACACTTGTTTTATAATTTGTTCACTCTTGTTAAAGCTATCTAGGTAATTGGAGTTAAGGGGAATAATTATTTATCTTGATTTTTCCTTTATAAATTATATTTCATGTTGCTCAAATAGCCTTGGGGTGATATTTTTCAAAGAAAAATTCGAGCTAGTAAATAGATAAGAAATGACAGAATTATAAAATCACATTTGTAGCTCTCATTGGTCATCACTTGATGACCAATGATGAAGCCATGCAATAGTCATAAAGGAAATTTACAATGGAGTAACCAGGCTGGCATCTCCTCTGTTTGCTGTGTGATGTTAGTATCAGTGAGGGGGACATGCCAGCCTGCTTCATTTTGCATCAGTACACAGTATTTCTTTAGTACTATGGAGGAAATGTACATATATCCTGTGTACTTCATATAGTTGAGGGCATGTACATATCATACATGTCAGATAATTTTTATAAAAGTCTAGAGTGACACCTCAGCAGTCTAAGTGCCTTGGCACATGCAAGGACCTGGGTTCAATCCCTGATACCACATGCAAGCATGGGCACACTGGGCTGGCCACTGAAACCAGGCATGATGGCACACACCTGTCCAGTACTGGGGAGGCTGAGACAGGAGGATCAGTATGAGTCAGGACTGTGTAGTGAGGCCCTGTACCAAATAAATAAATGATTAAAAAATTTTTTAAAAAGATAATTTTGTTATAGATTGAAATTTTAATGATACAAAGAAATCACTGGTAAGTGTGACATTAGTAGTGGGATTTTGTAAAAGCGTTCATTTTAGAAAAAGAACTGTGGCCAGGCATGGCAGCACATGTAATCCTAGTGCACTGGGAGACTGAAGCAGGGTTGCAAATGTGAGCCTCGCCTGAGCAACTTAGCAAGATTCTGTCTCAATATATATACAGATGTGAATTTATATTTACATATGCATATATGTTTAGGTTTCAAAGACACAAAGTTTAGGATTTAATTTCATATCCTCACACAAACAAAAAGAAGCCAAGAGAAAAAAAAGAAAGTAAGTGTTAAAGCTGATGTGATAAATCATGATAGCTGTTGAACTTGGGTGCTGGGTACAAAGACGTCCATTGCACAGTTTCCTTCACTTTTGTGCATGCTTCAACTTTTTCAGGACTGAACTTTTATTCTACAACAACCAAAAATGGAAAAACAGATTCAGGGAAAGAGAAGATAGCTGGGCTTTAGCTGAACATTTGTAACTCTCCTTGTATGATGTTTATTAGGGTTTATCAGCTTTTTTGTGGAAGACTCTTAAATGAAATACATTTGTCTTTACAAGTTTCTATACAAGGGAAGCATAATGTAGCTGAGAGAAATTTAAACTAAGCAGGAAAAGAATGTGGTACACAGAGAGCTGAAAGAGCATGTAGAGGCTTGTATTAACCTTTAAACCTTCATCCCTGGAAAAGAAAGCTACTATGAAGAGGAAGTTGGGCACAGTACCTAGACTTCTGTGTTCCTCTCTGACCCCATTGCCTTAACTACGTAGGTTCTTTGAGGATACAGAAATCTTCCTCTCCCTGCTGAACCTCAAGACCTACCAACAGTATCTTGCTTTCAGACCTAAAGCCTGGCCAGAGAGAAAGAGGCCTGCTTCTCTGCCTACAAGAGTAAGAGGATCACATCAATGACTCAGGACTTCATTAAGTCCAAGAATTGTTATGGGCCACGGTCATTAGACAATCTTTGACTATGTAAGGGGGGCTTGAGGTGAGGTGTTAACCTTTTGGAGGAGTCTGGTGTCTAAATAATGGGAGCAAATATCTACCACTGGAGCTGTTCAGAGCTGTCTCTGATGCTGCACATTCTCCCTCTTCCTTCGTGGTTTTGACTATGATAAGACAGAAAGAATTAGCTAGTTGGTTGTCAGGTTTTAGAGCACAGTAGAAAAATGTATCCTGAAATCTGAGACAGTCTAGCTATGTGCAAAACCAGTGTCATGGAGAAGGTGCAGCTGGTATTGGAAGACTTAGTCATGAGTCTGGGATGTGCAGCCAGGGCTGTTTCTGAAAGCACCAATGAATAGGCGAACTCTAGTTCTGGAGAAAACAGACTTCCCTATGACTAAGGCATGAAAATGCAGGAAAGAATCTGAGAACCCCAACAGGAATACAACTAAATTCTATTAAGATGTATTAAATTTCTTTTATAACACAGGCAATGCGATAGGCATTGGGGAAAGAACAATGCCTAAGACACTGATACTTGTAGAATTGATAGTCAAGGAGAGAGAAAGTACTTACAGAGAGGCTGGCTATTCAGGGAAAGGATTAGAGCAGGGCAGGGCAATAAGAAGAATGTTGAATGAGAGGGTGAGCATATAAGAGCGTTTTCTACTCATAAGCCCGGAGATACAACCATGGTAGGATGCCCAGTGGGAGCTGAGTCACAAGACCAAAGCCCCAGTGACTAGAATTAAGTTGTAAGCCCAGAATGGGATCAGAAGCTAGTCTGTGATGTCAATTATCTCTAGGCTTCCTCCTTTTCATCCCACAAATTGTTTTGGTGTCCCAGTTACCACCAAAGTCATTTCTTGGCTATAGAGACCCAGTTGTGAGAGCTGGGAGTGACATGTTTGCCAAACAGGTCATTAAGTGACACTCCATTGAGTGTTAGGACTCCTGGCCACCAGTCTCATTGTGCTTTAAGCTGCTGTACTTAACCTCACTGACATCAGACTTTTTGACAGAACTGTGACCTGATTTGATGTGTTTTACCTTGGCAAAGTGACTTTAAATATCTTCCCACCCAGCAGTGAATACTGAGGTTGATCCTTTTCAGCAGAGACATGACTGAATTAGGATCCTAGGCAATCTGTAGTGTTCTCCAAAAAGTTCTTCCCTGAGGTAACATTTTCCTAAGGCAGCTATAAAAATTACCACATACTTGGCAGCTTGAAACAAAAGGACCTTACAGTTCTGGAGACAAGACATCTGATATGAAGATGTCAGAAGGACTACCCTTTCCCCGAATGTTCCAGAGAAGAATTCTCTTCCTGCTTTTGAGAGCTCCAGCAACCCTTGGGTTTCCTGAACTTGTAACGGCTGTTTCCTCACTTACTCTCTGACTCTTTCACAGGACCACCTTTCTCTTTCCTTGACTATTTTCTCATACTCTTATAAGAACATAAGGCATTGTTGAATTTACGATGCAGCCTAAATCTAGAGCAATTAATTTCATATCCTTAATATCCTTAACTAATTCTGTTGTCAAGATCCCATTTCCAAGTTGGGTCACATTCTGAGGTTCTGAGTAAGCAAGAGTTTGGGGATGAGGAGTGTTTACTTACTGTCAGAGACTAGCACAGGCTTTAACTAAGAGTGTGAGGTATGAGGTGCTATATCTGGAGACAGCTTAAATACCTAGAAAGAGATCTCTATGAAATTCTAGAAAATTCTGATCCAGAAGCTGCTGTGAATTGGTATCAATTTATTAGTTCACTCACATTATTATTAAAAACTTACCACATACAAGGCCCCAGAAGTACATTTATCAAGCAAATAAATGTCTACTCTTCAGAGACTTAAGGTCTGCCAGTTATAACTGCTGAGACAATGACAATTCAGCATTCTCAGGCCTACAAGCAGTGGTGTGAGCAGAAAAGTTCAGGAACAGCATAGGAAACACCTAACCTCATTTGGGATAACCAGGGAGCTTCCTGAAGAAGGCAATAGGTAGCCTAGAACTTTAAGGATGCACAAGAATGTAGCATAACAAGAGAATTCCAGGAGCACATTTAGTTCTTGGGTATCTACTTATGAATAACTGTTAGCTTGGGTAAAAGAAGTGTGATTTCATGCAGGGTGACATTTAAACAAAGACTGTCTTCAAAGTTAATGTAGCTGTTAAAGAGAAAAGGGTGAATAAAAGAAAATCCTCTAATGGGAAATAGTTAATCTTAGAGAGTCGCTATTGCTCAAACCTGTATGTACCTCACTATTCTCTGGATGGACTGAAATATTAGGAATCAAAAGGCAATTCTGCAACATAGAAAACATTCCTGAAAGCAGAGAGGGAGCCAGCAAGACAGCTCAGCTGTCTAAAGCACCTGCTTAGGCAAGCTTAGGTAACTGCAGGGACTGTGGTTCCATCCCTGGCACCATGTGCTGCGCCAGCCCCACCCCCAGGGCAGGCTGAGCCAGCCATAACATAAATAAATAAAGTTAAAAGAAATAAATAAAATTGTAGTAAAATAGATTTAAAAAAAAAAGAAAGAAGAGAGAGTGAAGAGAGGGGGAGGCTAGTTGAGAAAGGATCTTCTACGTGTGTGTGTGTGTGTGTGTGTGTGTGTGCGTGCGCGCGTGCACGCCTAAGGAGCAGTAAAGAGCAATTTTATCTGCTGAGCACTAATCCATGAATGATGAATGGTCATTTCTCTCTATGACAGTGACTTGAACGGTTAGCTATGTAACAAAATTTTTCATCAAGGAACTTTAAGAATTTGCTAGGAAAAAAATCATTGTTTTCCATATTTTGAACCACTTTGCTATTTGAAAACAAATGTGGCTTAATGTTTCCTCTACTCAATTTATGTCCAGGAAACTTTGGAGGTGGGTGAGAACATACCACATCTGGGGATTTCATGGCCAGTGAACAATGCTTGGCATTGCAGGTCACACACCGAGCTCCTCCTCCTCAAACACATTTCAGTTTGGAAGTAAACAATGTAGAGAACATTCCACTCACTTCTTCCTTCCTTTTCATTACCTAACCTTAAATGATGGAATTCTTGGGAGTCACCCCGGATAGTCCATGTTTTCCCTAAGTGACACTTTTTCATAGACTCTGATTTGCTCTTGTTTCTGGCTTCACTGCGGTGTCTGCACTAATGTCTCAGATTAGCATCTCAAGTCATCATTGCCACCTAGTTTTCCTGCTCAGGTTCTGACCCCACTGTGGCTATATACCCATTGGATAGCTCTGAGGCCTTTAATCTTATTAAGATGAAGAAAATCTGCTGTCATCCTCACCTCTGCTTTAAACATTTTTCAAATCTTGCTATCCTTTTCTTTGTTCTCACTGTTACCATCATATTGCAAAACACTGCCTTCTCTCATCCATCATTTAAGCATCTTCTGGCTACAAGATGGTTCATTGTTTTCTCTAACTATTCCCCTAGTTTACAGAGTGATCTTCCCTGAGGGATGCTTGTTCTTTAGTTCTTTAATATTCCTCAGCGTGCTTAGGATAAAGAGCCAATCTTTGAGTTGTTTTATCCTGCATGACCTGCTCCTGTCTATTTTGTACTCGTTCTGGGTTTTTCTTGATTTTCTGGCACTTATTAAGGTTTCCTCTATTTCAAGGCTTTTCTATTTGCTGTCGCTCCACCTCAGAGGTGCGCCTCCATTCTTAGCAGTCACCACACCTCACTGAACGTCTTTTCATATTAATCCCTCAAGTT
This sequence comes from Capromys pilorides, assembly GCA_004027915.1. Taxonomy (NCBI): domain Eukaryota; kingdom Metazoa; phylum Chordata; class Mammalia; order Rodentia; family Capromyidae; genus Capromys; species Capromys pilorides. The sequence continues at coordinate 30,070 of PVKN010000337.1, read as the reverse complement.
TTAGTTTAAAGATAATTTCTTCAGAGAGATCTTCTTCACGTCCTCAGTCTAGCACCCCAGGACCTCTCTTTTTGACACTCATAATTACTTTTATCACTTACTTTGTTTAATAAGTGTGCCTTTATGCTATAAGCTTATCTCAAGATGACAGGAAATGTGCCTGCTGCTTACTGCTGTCTCCAGAACTGGATGCAAGGCCTGATGGTAAGAACTCAATACATAGAGTTGATTCTCATGGATGTTCCTATTTGCTAAAATTTATTTGTAATCTTCAAATTAATACTCCTGAGGTCATTCATAAACACATACAGAATGGCAGAAAGTTTGAGTCAGTTGGTGCATGTGTTCCCAGTGAGGTCAAAGAAGGCAACATTGCCTCTTGGTTGTCTTGCACTCTAAGCATGTGTCCTGCTCCTGTCTTGTTAGTACTAAGATTTTAACAGTTTTTTTGTTAGTGAATGCTTTGTTTTAAAATGGCCTACAAACATAGCCTTAGCACCAAACTGGAGAGCTGCTTAGTGCTTTTAAGTGCAAGAAGTCTGGGATGTACCTTACAGAGAAAATATGTGTTAGGTAAGTTTTCTTCAGACATGAGTTACAGAGCTATTGAGTTCAATGTCAACAAATAAACAATATAGATTAAATAAGATGCCTTTAAACAGTCACATGTAAAACAAGGTTATGTATTGCAATTATTTTAACCAGAGATTCACAGAAACCCCGCTCTATGTCTCCTGTAGGAGAAATGGCTCAATATTTGCAGTTCAGTACTCATAGCGTTTAAAAGTGAATGACAATAAGGAGAGCCAACTGCACTTGACTAATTAAGTGATGTCAATATGAACACATTGGGGCTGTGAGTGTTGCAGTTACAAAGGACCTGAACTGTTCAGTTTTGCTTAAAGGAGAGATCATATTAGCTGGGAGAAAAAAAAAACACAAGGAAGGAACAAACTTAGACACCACTGGAAACAGTTAGTTTCCCTGACTGCTGAAATTTTACTACATGACATATTAGACTCCTTCACAAATACATGAGGATCTACCTTCCTAGATGGGGAGCAAGGGATGGCATGGAGGCAAAAGCTCCTCAGAGGGCTAGGGGGTGGGGGCATTCACGAGAAACAGCCTGAAATTGAAGGGGAGGGTGAACATGAAGCCATGGAAGTTCCAGAAAAAATCAACTGAGGAGCCAAGGGCTTAGTCAACAGGGGCTCAGGATAGAAAAAGGTGGAGCTGGAGCTGGAGCCTTTGCAGGCCAAACTCAAGGAAATGAGTTCTAATTTTGAATCAGCAATGCTCTTTCATTTATGGATTGAGGGTGGAATAAGATGAACCACTTTGCCAAGCATCTGGATGTTTGTAGTAGGCCAGGCTGAGAATAATCAGCCTCCAAGGCAGGAATTCAGATCAGGCAAAAGAGCCCAGAGTCCACAGAAACCAGAGGAGTCAGAACCATGGACAGTTCCACGGAGTCCTCCCCTCACCCTGCCTTACCTTGAATGAAACACTCATACCATCAATGACTCTAGCTTAGTCTTCCTTCTTGGACAACGGACATCATCTAGCCTGCATGAAATTCTTCCCTATACACTTTTGTGGCCTGACTGGCAGGTGCTTGGGGAGCCCTGCATCTTCTGTGGTTGAACCTGATAGGATACCTTAGACTGCTTGGGAATACTATTCCTTCTTTCTCAGCACTTCAGTTTTTGTTTGTTTGTGTGTTCCTGTTGTCTCTAAGGTGGAGGCTAAAAGATGTGATATCAACCCCAAACCCTTTGCTCAGCTTCACTAATTTATTATATCAGGTCCCCCTAGTGAGGCAGATGGTGTCACATGCATAAGACTTGCCACATTCCTACTTGTCTTGGCCAAGGAATTCACTGTTCAGAGCCACTGGCAGAGACTCACCCAGATCTTGGGAAGTGTCTGGAGCCTAAGACAGTCTGCATGAATATGATTATTGTTACTCAGTCAGAATTTCAACCACCAACCACCATTTTACAGTCATGATGATCAGTGGGAAGGTCTGGGGAAAGGTCAGGGGTCTTTGTGCTGCTTTCTTCTTCATGAAGGAAAACAGAGAATTGTTACAGATATGGTTCCTTGACCAGAGTCAAGATGCCACTTGCATGAACATGTGAGGAAGAGGAGTCTTCTTTCACTGCACCTTTTCTGAACAAGACCACTTCCTACTCCTCATGCAGTCTGCCAGTGAGCATACTGGGGAGCCCAGCAAGCAGAGACAGGCAGCTGTCCCTCATTTATCTGCCTGTTTGAGCCTCTGTCACAATGGCAGTTGACTATGTACTAGCTCTGGCTGTCAAGATGGGCTGTGTACAGTGCAGTGGTTCAGAACAGGCTCTCAAAGACCTGCATCTAGCAGTGGCTATGCCCTTTCTTCCTGTATGGTCCAAAAGATTAGTGACTTAGCAAAACCTGTGTCTTAACAAAACATTCCATCCATCCCAGGCCTCCATATTCTTTGGTTGTAGAAGAATAATAATGTAATGATGTGATGCTGTGTTTTTGCTAAAACATAAGGTGTTTTTAAAAAATCAATGTTTGTAACTTTTACAGAGTTCTATACACAACAGGACACTTTTGGTATATGTAAGCCTGGATGCACAGGTGATTTGAAAACTGGAATTCTTTGTAAGCATTCATTATGTTATTACTTCAAAGAATGGCTATTTAATCTGTGTTTAATCTGAGCATATTTTATGTTAGAGAAAACATTTAACTATTTTACCATGTTAAAGCACAACCGTGCAGCCTCCTTGGGAAAGTGGTTGCCAACTAGAGTTGGGCTTCATCAGTGACACAAAGGATGGGCTCCTTGTGTCACATGGAAGGAATGGGGAGAAACAGCATTGGTGTGGCTCTGTATGCTGGTGGGGGACATGGAACATAGCTACAGAAAACTTTGTTGGGGCAGCAGGCAGGGGCTTCTCTGAGAGAGAGGGCTTAGGAGAGCAGTAAGCATGGGAGAAGTGAAGTTCGGTACCTAGTGAACACTCAGCTCTCCTACATCAGCTAGAACTTACAGGCAGAATGCCAGAGAACACAGAGGGCTGGAGACAGTGAGGTGCTAATCGAAGAAATGTTGAGAACGTGAATGCCATCACAGTTACAAATACGACAAAGTATTCCTTATGTACTTTGAAGTTAAAACATGAATTTCTCACTTGGCTTATATCCTACTTCATATCTTATAAGTGAATTTAGCCATTTTTAGGCTTCTTATTGTCAATAATAAGCATAGTTCGTTTTAGAAAACCTGTGAGCAGTGAATTTGGGGAGATAGTTCTTTTGGGAAGATACATCTTCTTTCCTTCCTTCCTTTCTTCCACTCCCATCTCCTTTTTGCAGTGCCAGGGATTGAATTCAGAGCCACATTCATGCTAGGCAAATGCTTTATCCCAGTCTAACCCCTATTCCATAATCTTTATGACTGAACTAGTAGAATTCATGCTGTGACATCACAAAAAACGAAAAACCCCGAGTCACCCAGGAGGAGCTAAGCAGGAAGAGCTAAGCTTCACCCCGTGATCTGCCCAGAACCTGTAGTCATCACTGGTACCATAGGCAGGATGATGGCCATCAGTCATTTGGTGCTGTCTGTCCCCTGGTAGAGTCACCATTTGTCCTGGGAGACAGGGAGGGCCCCTAAGGAGAGCCAAGGGCTGCCCTCCCACCATCCTGGCTGGAAGCAGGAGCTACCTTTGTTGTCATGCCAGATCCGCAGCTTGCAGAGGTGGCCTAGGCTCAGCATGTCAGAGAAATTGAACGTGTCTGTGTTGTTCCGCTCAAATTTATTCCAGTTGGCAGACTGCTTCAGGGCCAGGGTTCCGCTGTCTCCATTCTCCCCAAAGATGATGATGAACACGTTGGCATCAGTGCCTGCTCCTGGGGAGCACAAAAGAAGGCTCTGGGTGCCCATCTCCAGCACATATCCCCTTGCTCTAGCCCTGCTTCTGGCTTCCCAGAAGAGCTGGGAACCAATGTGCAGAAGGCAAAGTTGACAGGCCAGAAGAGAGGTCTCAGGGGCTGGTCTCCAATTCTGTAATGTGCATTTTCTTTGTGCCTTCTAAATGCTGTTGGTCTAATTGCAGTCATGCAGCTGTGAATATTTTAGCACAAAAATGTACTTATTTAGGGAGAAAAAAAGCATGTCATGCAGCCTGGCTTTGCAGTTAAACAAACAGGCTTTCTCCTGCATAAACTGCGTTCAGGAAAAAGCATAAAGGTCCTCACTCCTTCAAGTCCATCTCTGACTGACACTTCGCTAGAGAAGCATATCATTTGAGTAAGTCAAACAGAGGTATGTAAAATCACCCACTACAAAGCAAATGTTAGCCCAGTAGTGGTGCGTGCCGGTAATCCCAGCTACCCAGTGTGATGAGACAAGAGGACAGGGAGCTTGAGCCCAGCCTCAATAGATTAGTGACTTAGCAAAACCATGTCTCAAAATTTTAGAAGAGGGCTGAGGATGTACCTCAGTGCAAATGCCTTGGATTAAACCCCCTGTATCTAGTTCAGCAGACTAAGGGCCTGCTTAGGCAAGCGCAGGGACCAGGGTTCAATCCCTGGTACTGCATACTGTGCCAGCCACACCTTCAGGCATGCTGAACTAGTTACAGAATCCGGGCATGGTGGCACACACCTGTATTCCCAGTTCTGGGGAGGCTGAAAACAGGAGGATCACTGTGTAGTTGAGACCCTTTGCCAAATTAATTAATTAATTAATTAATTCCCAGTACCATTAAGTAAATAAGTGTAGATGCCACTGGAAGAGGACTCTTGTGAGGCTTATCTGACGCACACCGGTTCTTATCAGTGAATTTATCGATTATTTTCTGACAGCACACTGTGTGGGACAGAAGGGCGTGAAAACACATGGACTTAGAAGCTTTAACAGAAACAATGAGGGCTGTATTGTGAGAAGAAAGGGAAGAAAGGAGAAGAGGAAAACAATTTTCACCAGATTTCCTGGCACACCATTCATGCCTGAGAATCTATTATGAGACTTCATTTCTTGGGTTAAATGCTTCAATGAAAGCCATAAACTGCCATGGCCAAGAAGGCTGAGCTTGCCAGGTTTCCTGCAGTGGCTCTTAGGGAGGCATGGCATCGAGGAAGGCAAGTAGCAGGGACTGCCTTGGTGGCTCTCGAATCAGGGAGCTCCTGTCTTTGACACTGGCTCTTTGTTGTCCCGGGATCTGCTTGGAAGCCTTTCCTCCGAGTGTTCCACCTGCCTAAGTGGCTTCCGTTCGTCTTTCCCGATGTGGATTTGACATCACCTTTCAGAAGTTCCCACGACCCTAACTTCTAACCTGCTCTGGGTTCCCTGGTAGGACACTGGGCGGCACCTGCAGAGCCTGGCCACTCGGGCTGAATTTCTCACACCCAAATGTCGGACCTGTCAGGCTCTGTGATAGTCACACTCGGAGCTTAGTCTCCAGATGAGAGCTGGAACACAGGAGATGGTGGCCCCGCACCTGGGTGTAGGAAGGAGCCTGAGGGTGCCCCAAGCGCACAGCCCCAGGCAAGGGGTGCCTGGCAGCAGCAGGACGTCAGAGGGCTCTGGGTTAAAGCACAGACTAGACTCTCCCAAAAGCATTCTCCTTCACTTCTCTGAGGGGTAGGAAAGGAGCTGATTGGCTCCTTGATAAAGCTACTTTGGCCAGTCAGAAAAGGACCCAAAGCTAGTTAGCTGTGAACTACCTAGGTTTCAGATGGCCGTGTGAGAACAGTGCTAGCTGGAATCCAGGGACTAAGCCAGAATTTGAAGGGGGGGGGGGGGGCAAGG
>PVKN010000337.1:0-24158 GCA_004027915.1 Capromys pilorides | reverse complement strand
GAGGGACCCAAGCAGGAATACACTTCCTTTTCCCACTGAGTGCAATCTCTTCTGAACCCCAGTGACCCAAGGTCCCAGACCTGAAGGGAGCTCTGTGCCCCAGACTTCAGGATCCAAAAGCCCCCTGGTGACTCCTCTACTGGAAGGTGTAGAAAGTGACAAGGCTCCTCAAAGATGCCTGTCGTGGTGCACCAGAACTGTCTGCTGAGTAGGCAATGAAGAAACAGACCAACCAAGCCTCTGGCCAGGGAGCAGTGAACTGATAACATTTGCCAGATTGTCCTTAGTATGGCACCATATTGTCAGTGCAAAAGAAATCTGTTAATGTCTGAGCAGGAGAGGAAGAGCCTGCAGGGACACAAGACAGATGGCCTTTGGTGGATGATGTATGAGAAACTGACCCAGGCGGGAGGGCAGAAGTCTTTGCATTGTGGGTAGAACTGTACTCCCCTACCCATCCAAATGTGCCTGCTAGAGGCCTAACCCACTGTCCCCCTGGAATGTGGTAGGCACAGGTGTGATTGCTCCACAGAGAAGGTCAGCAGAGTGGGCCCTAATCCAATACTGCCTGCGTTTCTACACCTTACAGGAGCGGAAGTGCAGATCCAGGAGAGTGCCCCTGAAATGCTGCAGCCATGCTGTCACTGCCCATGGGCAGGCTCCATGGGCAGGGCAGACCCTTCCTCATATCCCACCACCCCAGCCTCCAGAGCTGTGAGACAATCAGCTGTCCTGGATCCCCAGCCCACAATCCTTGGGCATGACAGCTCCAGGACACTGCCGTCTCAGGAAGGCAGCACCACATGTGCTGTGGAGCCCAGAGCTCATGTGACACTCAGGCTGGGTTTGCAGGACTCTTGCCTTTGTCATTAGTCCTTGTCCTTGCTGCAGCTGGAGGGCTGCAGGTAAGCTCCTCTTGGTGACCATGGCCTCCAGTTTTGGGCCACATAGAAAGCACAATGGGTCCTTTCATTACATCATGTTAGTTCCTATCAAAACACACCCTGCCTGGTTTGGGGAACCTCATCTCTGTCCCAGGGCAGTGAGGGTTAGTGCCCCCCTCTGGGCAGCCTGGAGCCCAAGGCTCCATGAGGCTAAGGGAGGCAAGAAAACTGCAAAATGTAGATCCAAGAATGAGCAGTGGCTTGCTTGCCTTGGGGGAAACTGAGTCAGTGGCACATGTGTGCTAGGGAGGGACAAGTGGAGTTGGGACTGAGAACCCCCAGGCTGCTGTGGCAAGGTCTTGGTACCCTGGCACTGAGAACCCATGGACTGCGTTCCCAGCGAGGCTGCTCATGGCCAGCCCTCAGGCTCCACCTGCAGCAGAGGGCGAGATGGAAAGAGGCAGCCACTGGCCCGTGGGAGCACAGGAAGCCCCTCTCTGGGGACTTGGAAGACCGCCTGTCTTGCCACCCCTGTCACAAGCTCACTACGTCCCAGTTCTCGGTGTTCCTCTCTTAGCCTCCCCACCTCATGTCCCAGAGGAGGCCCACCACAGGACTCCCGACTCCAGGGTGTCTAGCTTGAGACGGCAGCTCAAGCCATGGCCCCAGCAGCTAAATCCATTCTCACTGGACACAGACTCTGATGAATTCACACCTAGGCAAAATGACTCACAGCGATACTCATGGAACAGCCTTCCCCTGAGGTGCTGGTATTTTAACAAGTGTTGCTGATAATCCAGCCAAGCAGGAAGGAGGGGGAGGCTGGGCCTGGACACTCACCCTCTCCAGGAACCACTCAGGCCGACTGCCCAGGCCGTCGATGCGGATTCGCATCTTGGTGAATGGGGCGATGTCCAGTATCTCCATGATGAAGGTATCATTCTGCTCCCGCTCGAACCTGGGGACCAGGAGCAGGAGCATAGAGGGGAAGCTGGGAGGGCCATGGTCAGATGTAGGGTAAGGAGAGGCGATGAGGCCTGACCTTAGCCCTGGGCTGCTCCCAGCAACGGCCTCATAGCTTGGCTCTTGCTCTCAAATGTGTTCCCGGAAGACTGGGCTCTGTGGGATTTGGCTGGTAGAAATGCCCAGAGCCAAGAGCTATGACATCTGGATTCTAAACTCATTCTGAGTGGCTGAGTGACTGACTAAGTGGCTGAATGAGGGAACTGTTCAGTCACCTTGTACAGCTGCAGCCCTTTCCAGAAGTGGGCTTCCTCACCTATAGTCTGAGCCACCTGACACTAACTGCAATTCCACAGAACTATTATGGAGACCAGATGGATGTAAAATTGAAAGGAGTTTCATACTTGAAAAGCTTTAAATGAGACTCTATGATTGACAGGGCCACCATGAATGGTGGGGCAGGTTGTACACTGTACAACACTAGAAGGTGTCATTTATATTTTTCTATGTGTAATCTACATGACTAAATGTAGCAGCCCTTGCTGAGGTAATGCTACTGACAACTGTAAAATGGTAGCAAATAGAAAGCACGCTTGCCTTTGTTGCTATTATTATTTTTCTGCAGGATGATTTCATCATTGCAGAGATGCTCTCTCTTTATTCCTTCCGGCTCTTCCACCTGCATTCCCTGGGGAGAGGGGCTGAGTGGATTGCTGTGGCTGGTGCTGAGCTCTGGCCTCTGGGTACCGCATGACCACAGGGTACAGCAGTGGTCAGACTGCCAGGCCTTCTCTCTCCATGTGCTCCATCTTGGCCCTGCGGCCTTTCACAGGGGTAAATATTGCCTTGTATAGGAGCAAGCTGTGCCCACAACACTAGCCCAGTGGGCCTTTCTATCCAAGTCCCCCAGGCAAGGTGCAGACACTGTATAAGGGCCCCAAGACACAGGGGCACCATCCAGCCACACAGAAATGTAATAAAGCCAAGCATTGCTTGAGGGCTCTGGGCTTGCAGACTAGGGCACCTGAGACATGCCAATGTTCCTTCCAAAATAAATCTGTATTCAGAAAAACATCTTTTAAGGATCAAGGTGCCTGGAAACATTTACAATACAGTTGTGTTTATAATGATGAGCAACATTCTAGGTACCACTTTCTGGAACTTAGACACTCCTAGAGAGGAGAGGTCTACCTCTACCACCAGCATTTAACACATTGGGTATCTATAAAATAAGATGGAAGACAAGTGTGAACCAATCATCCAGAAGATCCAGGAATGTGGGCTTGGGTGGAGATTACAGCCTGAGAGCCTAGAGGTAGAGGCTGTAAGAGGCTAAGGCACAGAGGCTCAGCAGCCACAATATGCCTGATAACACAGGCCCTAAGACCTTGCCCTCTATGGCAATGGGCTCCAGATGCTTAGGGTCTGGTCAGTGTCACTAGGCCTTCTTATGTTGTTCCTGCTCTCAACTGAATGCCAACCAGAGAGACTCAAATCTGCTCTTACACTCACAGCATGACCGATTCGTCCCTGCGCACCTGCAGCTTCACTCTGCTACAAGTGACCCTTCACTATAAAGGGCTTGTTCTCTTCTCACAGCCTTTGAGCTGCTGCCATGCATGGTGATGGTGGCTGACTCACTGGTACAGAAAGCTCTAAATAAATGCACTGGAACTCCATTTACTCCCCCAGTGGTGTGGGTTCAAATCTCAATTTTCACGCTTTCTGGCTGGGTGGCCTTGGGTACATTATTTCACCTCTCTGTGTCTCTAGCACCTTATTGTTAAGTGGAGATGATGGCAGTGCAGACAGCAGGGGCTGCTGGGGGTTAATGTAAAGTAAAGAACACTAACAGCACTGCCCACTCTGTGGTCTCAGTGTCAGCCATTGGCATGGTCATCACCACTGCTGATCACTCTAGGGAAGAATCCCAGAGAGATATAGGAGGTGCCTGGCAGGAAGGTGGCTGTGCAAAGGGGAAATCAATGAAACTCTTCCTGCCAGACGCTGGGATGGGCTATGGAGGAAAGACAAAGCTCATGCTCTCATTGGCTGATCTGTCCATGGGATGAAATCCTTGCCTGGTCTCCAAGAGTTTCAGACTCCTCATTCTCGTCACCCACTTCATCACCATCTTCATCCTCACCATAAATGTCATCATCACCTCCAGTCTCATCATCCTCAGCACCACCCCCTAGGGAGGATCAGGAAGTTCCCGGTGGGAGGACAGAACAGGAAGAGTGTGAGACTCAGAAGGAAAGAAGCCAGCTTGGACCCTGCTGTCCAGCTGGGGCAGGACACAGTAGTTTGATGGAAAGTGGCTGTAATCTTCAGCCATGGCGCTGAGCCTCTCCTCTAGTGTTATGAGGGGCCAGAGATGTTGCGGCTATGACGTTCCACTTGGACAGTCAACACAAACCTGCACTGTCTACCCTGGGAGCCAATAACAGGTACAGACAGTAAGTATTCTAGGAGGTCCACCTTCCTGTCACTTCTAACCACTATTTAGGATTGAGAACCACCAGGGTGGTTACCGGTTACGGGTGACCTGGAAGACTTCACCTAGCTGCACCTCAGTTTCTCACCTGTGGCAGGGGAGTGACAACAGCAGCCCTGCTGGGTGAGGGAAGGACAAGGTGTGATGCTTTTCTTCACTGGCGAGTCACCTCGGGCCAGCATCCTTGCCTTGCTTGGCCCTACTTCTCTGCCACCAAAGCCAGTGCCTGGTCTATACTAGGTGTTTAATTGTTCTTTAATGTTTAGAAAATTGATTGCTTTTGATCTTGCAATCATTTTACACCCAAAATTTGCAAAACTAGAAGACTTCTGTGTATTCCTCACCAAGCTTCCCCTAATGCCAGCATACTACATCACCACAGGGCAATGAAGCACACCAATAAATTAGCAGCACTGTGACACCATCACCTAATCTGAGGCCTTACAGTGAGCACCTTTGCACAGCTGGGTGGGAGACAGAGGGAAAAAGAATCAGGTGGATGCTGGTGACGGAGAAGGGCCTGCTGGAGGAGGTAGGTTTGGGCTGGGTCTCAATAGTATTGAGACAGAATGAGTGGAATCTGGAAGGCCCCACAGGGGTGACAGAGTCAGTGTGGCTGGGGGCAGTGTGGGCCAGGGGTTAGAGGGGTGCATGTGAGGAGGGGTGCAGCAGCGCTTCCTCTGGGTACCTGGCCTTCTTTTTGTCCAGCTGCACCTCCTCTGTGCTCCCGTTGATGCCATAGAGGGTCATGAAGATGTTGGAGTCGGTCCCCCCACCGACCACATCACCTGTCCACACTGTCATTTCATAAAGCACCTGCCAAGAGAAGGATGTGGCTGTAGGCTTAAGCCTCCCCACCAAGTGACCCAACAAGCTTCTGTCTCCCCAGGGAAAGAAGATATATGTTCCAAACCTCCTGGCTCTGCAAAGAGCCCTCCTCCTAGCCAGTGTGCACACGTGGAGAACAAGGGCCATGACTGTCCCTCTCTGTGGCCACCCCGTGCCCAGTCCAGAGCTAAAGAGGAGCTCAGCTCCAGCAGAGGGTGCTCTGCAGTGGAAACATTGCCAAGTCAGTGTTAATTGATTCAGCTGATTCTGTTCATCTCTCTACACTAGAAGGGCACTGTGGCAGGACCATGGCTCTGGGAGGCCAGGTGCCAGAACACCATTTGAATCTGAGATCTGCCACTTACCAGCCTTTGACCTAGGGCAGATGTCCCCACTCCAGCCTTTGCACCTCTTGTGGGAAGCAGGACCTCAGCCCTGACAGAGTTGAGACAGCTTCAGATACTTTGTGTTGGGGCCTGGGGCTCAGTCTGCTATGTGCAAGGCCTCAAGAAGGAGCAGCGGTTCTGGAGTCCCCAGTTCCTGCCACAGCCAGCTCACACCCTGAGGTCTGTGAGCAGGAGGGCTTGCTGGAGGTGGGGGTGACATTTAAGATAATCCGGTTTTAACCCATCTGGAAAATTTGGAGTCATTGTCTATTTAACTAATTTTTAAATTTATATTGGGATTTTTCTCTTTTGTTTAAAATTAGTTCCAAAAAAATTGAGCTCTCTTTGTCTCCACTGGAGGGTAAGGGAGAGCTGCCTTCCCCAGGGAGGGGTTGCCGTCCCCAAAGCCCCGGCTTGATCTTCCTCTGAGGGAAGACTTGTGATAAGAGAAATCACCTGCATCACACTCTGGAATGTTCTCTGGTTCTGGGTTTTTACTCTGCTTTTCTTATTATGTAGTCATGGACTATTAAGTCTACACACGCAGGAAAGGAGGAAAGGCCATTCTGACTATCTCCCTGGAACATTACTGTCCCTTGCTGCCCTCCACTGGCTGCCATGTCCCACCTCAGCTAGATGAATGTCTGATTCCCACCACTCAGAAAGCCTAGATCTTGGACCTCCAGGTAGTTGTCACAGTAGCTATGCCCCTGCTGCAGGACAGGTGGATGGGTGCCTTCCTGGCAGCATCTGGAATCTCCACCATGATGCCTCAAGATCACAAGTGCCCTGTGCAGGGAGGACCCACAGGCCACTTCCCACCAGAAAACCTCCTGGCTGCCCTCCAAGGGCACTTGTGATGGACAGACAGAGCTCCTGGGAACACAGGCAGAGCCTGACACTTTTTGATGTTATCCAGACAGGCATAAAAAAGAGAGCAATCAAATGAATGCCTTGGTGGCTGGGTGCTGACCCCAGCTCCTTGTGTCTCTCATCCACTGCTCTCTTCTTTACACAGGTGCACCCCTTTTTATGTAGTTGGTGAGTTTCCAGGAAGAGACAGAAGCAGGGCTCCTGTAATTCCAGCCTGCTCTCAGGTGTCATGGGGAGAGGGGCAGTCCAAAGGGCCCCAAGGTGCTCTGTAAAGTGACACTCCCGCATACTTTTGTTCCAGGAATAGCAGCAGAAGCGTGGGGTGGATTTTCTGCCCTGGGGAGGGCGCGGTGTGCTGGGGGTGGCATGCAGGCTGGGAAGTGGGTCAGAGGCCTGTGATGAGCAGTGTGCTCACTCACACAGAGGTCTGGTTGTGGATGGACATGTCTGGGAGGAGCAGCTGCCTGTGCTGTAGGGTTCAGCTTCACTGTACTATGGGAGGAGGCAGGCAGGCAGCACCGTGCTCTGCCCCGGTGGAGGTTAGCGTCCGGAACAATGCAGCCCCTGCTGCTGCTCCCACATAGCAAGTCCAGCCTTGGAGACACTGAGCCACAGGTTTGGATTCAGAGGCAGAGGTAGAGTTGGGTTGTCTGCTGATCTCACAATTTAAGAAAGAGAAAGAGAGGCCTGCAGAGTTAGATGACAGGAGCCTCTGGCTTCTAGATATCCTGCCCCCTGGCTTCCTGCTGGCCCTCAGCTGTGAGCTCACACAGCTGGAGCACATTGCTCACACCTGCTGTCTTCCCTAGAAGAAGGATCTTGAGTAGAATGCTCACTGCATTGGGAGACTTAAGGCCTCAGACTACCTATCCCAAGTGCCATCATTCCCAGTTCCCATGCTGTGGTGTGCAGGGAGTACCCTAGGGAGACAATGACTTTGCATAGCTGTGAGGACCTGTTACTGCCAACGCTTTCTCTGGACAGTTTGTGCTCGCTGGTTCTTATCAAGATCTGACACAGCACAGGCAATGAAGGAAAATAATGCTTCCAAGTGGCATAGGAGAGGAGCAAAGCTCGGAGAGGCCAGATGACTTTCCTACCTGACTCCTGATGAAGTGAGCCTAGCCAGCATGCCAGGTTGCTGCTTTTGCCAGTGGCTGTGATGAGTTTCCTGCCACCCTCCCTCTCATGTCCCTGCTAGCAATGACTCCCACCTCCCCCATACCTTCACTCCAATGTTCACCACCAAGGCATCCAGGAGGTCAAAGACTCGGGAGGTGACGCCATCGCCTCTGTCCTTGGCAAGCCAGCAGTTGCAGCGCACCGTGTATTTCGTGCCCTGGGTTGGCACCGCCAGACACAGCTCTTCTACGAGCCAGCAGCTCTCAGGGGAGGCCCCATCATGGCCCAGCTGACAGGGGACACACCCATTCTGTGAGGATCTGGGCATGAACTGGGAAGGGAGCATGCCCTCCCTGTCCTGCACTCCATCCCCTTCCTCAGTATTTCTCTCTGCGTGCTGGGCATTCACTGGATGAAGCCCCTCCCATCAAGGAGAGGAGATTTTGCAGACCTAATTAAGTTCTCCATGTCAGCTACTGGGAGAAATCAAAAGATGGCTTTGGTAGGCTTAAGCTTATTAGCTGAGTCCTTCAGAAGAGAGCTTGCAAGTTAGAGATAGAATAAGCCAGAGAAGCTTGGGGCTGAAAAAATCATCCACTATAGCCCTTGAACAAACACACTAGTAGGTTTCAGAGATGGACAACTACATGGCTGGGAATGGCAGACAGCCTCTGAGAATGAAGGCCTCTGTCCAGCAAGCCCTAGAAAATGGAATTGTCCAGTGATCAGTGGACTTCAGAGAGGCCCCAAGCCTCAGACAGGATTGTAGCACTGACACAGTTGGCTTTCATCTCAGGAGGCCTTGAGAAGTGGACACAGCTAACTTCCATCTGGACCCATGAACAATTATATAATCATGTTGCTTTGAGTTACCAAGTTGGTAAGAATCCTTCACATAGCAAGCAATAGCAATCCAATGCATAGGGCATCCCCGGGTGGGGGTGGGGGGTAGAAGATGCATGTGCAGAGGGTCAGCTGGTGAAACCAAGGCCACCCAGCTCTATGATGGTAGAGAACTGGCAATCTTCCTCTACCACCTGCTCTGAGAGGCTCCAGGTCATTGCCCTCCACTTTCCACCCCAAATAGTGGCCAGTCCCTTCCTTTCCTGTGGGCAGTCATCATTATAGAGCCCTAAAGATCAGCACCTCTATTTTCTTGATGACGCCCACATCCAAGCCTCCAACGTAGAACTCCTCCACAGAGCCACAGGCGAAGCCCCTCTTCCCCTGGGGATAGTCCAGCCAGATGCGATTGCTGTACTCGTCCTCCTCCCCAATCAGTATGACGTAGGCCCGGCTGTCGGTGGCTGCATCCTTGTGCTTCCCAGTGGTGACAGACACATAGTAGGGAATAACTGCAAGAGATTGTGTGGCCTAGCTTCTTAAAGGTCCAGCTGCACAACAGTGCTGCCCTGTGGGAGGGTGGCCTCTGGAGGGTGCCAACCTCAGCCCTCTGCTCAAGAGAACATGTATAGTGCAACTGCCTAGACTACTGAGTGCACTACGGTGTCTATGGAATGACGGAGTCTGTAACTCCTGATGTGACAGCCCAGCGGGTATCCTTGTCACTTGTGTGGAGGGACTCTTAAGACTCCTCTGCCTAGTGATCTTCCTTGAACCTAGCACTACCCAGTGAAGAAGGTAAGAGCAATACCTACTCCCCGGGTTCAGAAGTTATATGCTTGAAAACCTTTCTGTAGTCAGCAGAAATGAGTGCTTAGAGAAATAAAGAGCAAGGTCTCAGAGAAAGCAGGAATTGGAGAAAGAATAACAAAAATGTACCCTGTATGTAACATGGTAGCTGAAAGTCTAGAAGCTATTTCCATATAAGTCAGACTAGATAGAATAAAAGCTTGCTCAGGTAGCTTGGTATAGATGTTTAGCTATCCACTTGGTATCCAGGCTTCTCATAGCTAGGGATGGTTATAATATATAAGTGGATATTGTTGGATGGGCTTCTGGGAAACCTTTTTTTTTAAAGGTCTTGACTTTCTTGGACAGAGAATTCTTTTGCCCCTTTCCTTTTCATTCATTCTGTTGGAGATGTGAATGGGATGGCTGGAGCTCCAATAGTCACCTGGAACAATGGACATTGAGGGTGGAAGCTATTTATTCATCAGGCCACTAGAATGATGAGGTTGAAGGAAAGTAGGTCCTTGACTTCCCTGGAGTTGCTGTATTAGTTGCAGATGGTCTATCTTGGAAATTTTATGTAAGAGAAAAGAACAATTCTGAATTTGTTCAGGAGGTCCCTACACTCCTGACTTCTGTCATTTGCAGTTAGTAATTGATACAATTTGGAAACTTTTCTCCTGGTTTATCTTCCTCAACAGACTGGGAAATACTGCCCTTGCACACTGGCTTTCTGTCGTGCAATCTGCATCTCTTTAGAAAGTTTCTAAACTATCCCGTCCTGGCTGGAAGTGTATGCAGCACTTTCTGCAACTACACATGGTCTTTTTCTGTCTTTGCAAAGAGAACACCACTGGCTTTTCTGATTGCAGTGCTTAATTAGGGACAAGCACAGTTTTGGTCCTGTCATTTATTCACAGACTGACAAGCTGAAGTGTAAATAGATTGGCTCTCTGCCTGACCCCACAACCCACCACAGAGTCCCCTGGAGAGCAACATCACGGTTGTCACACTGTTATGCTTAAGAGAACTGAATAAAAAGAAGGCCTTGAAAGGTTCAGTAGACAAATATAGAACTGCCTTATCTCAGAAATCTGCTTGGTGAAATAAGCTTGCCAGATAGTTGTAATATCATTTCAAGAAGGAAAAATAAACTGAAGCCAAGGGCAGAGTTTGCAAATACAGCTTTCTGGTGGAAAATCAGTGGATTATGGACACTGTCACTCTAACATCTCTAGCCTTTGCTTCTCTATCTGATAATAGGAGCTCTCTCTTGCTGCCCTATCACTTCACAGAGCCAATGTGGAGATGAAAATAGGCAATACATTTCATGAAGACTTGGTAAATCACAAAGCAGTAAACCTGAGTCACCAATGATGAGGGACTAATGGATAGCCTGTCTAAAGATAGTTTAAAAGCATTTCCACATGTCTGCTCTTCCTTTAAAGGGCCTAAACTTACCTGGGCCCTCCTGAACATAGTCGACCATGGGCCCTGTCACTGTGGCAATGTCCACGTCAGCCATCTTGGAGCTCAGAGCAATCTCCCAGAAGTCAGCGGGGCTGCTACAATTGCTACTGCGGTCTCCAGTGTACTCCTGTCCAGAGAAGCATGACACTGGCTCTTTAGAGTTCCAGCCCTGTTTGCCCCTTGGACTCCCCTATAAAGATGGTGACAGGCCATGGCAAAGTCAAGGTTCTGACCATCTTTCTCTGTACCTTCTCATAAAAAAGTCTCTCCAACCTCCCATCCTCCTTCTTCAGGGACAGCCAACGCCCACATAGGAACAGGAACTCATCCTCATTGGTGTCATTCCAGATCTCCACCTTCTCCACATACCAGTCTGCACACCACTTGGTGTTGTCATGGCGGAGCTTGATCTTGTAGATGACACCCAGGTCAGCAGCCTCAATTATGAAGGTGTCGGCCTGCAGAGCCCAGATATGGAGACTTTGGTAAGACAGCTCTCATTTCAACCCACTCCAGCCCATCCTTCCAAGATCTCCTATCCATCTCCAATATTGGCCTGGGAAGATCATCACCACTGTGGAATTTCCCAGGTCCAAATCCCTAGGACAATTGTTTCTGCCTGAATTCATGACCTCACTTCCACAGTGGCCCCATTTAATAGACCACTCTTGCATGCAAAGCTGTCTTCATCCAAATTTCTCTCAGGATAAGCCTATAGGAGTTTGGAAGATGGACTATGACAAGCTATGTGAGTGCAGATGGGACCTGAAGGCCATGGCAGAGATAGAGGAGGGGCACCTGTCACTGTCCTGTTAATTTGAGCTATTGACAATTGACTGAGTTCATTGGAACAAAAATGGCACATTCAAAAATTCCATTTATTTGCATCCATTGAAGACCCTTATATGTGCATAGGGATATTTATTGCACAGTGGGAAACTAGAAGCTACCTGGAGCCCACCACTTCTGGAACAGCTAACTAACCTGGGCACAGCCTCTCCCATAGAATGGATGCATGTGGTAGCTTAAAGCAGAGCCAGTTCCCTCTGCATCTGAATATCCTGCCACTGAAAGATTCCCAGGGCATCCCACTGTGGAAGAAGTGCTTACTACTATGAAGCCTTTTAAGGAAAAAAAAATGAAGGCAGAGAGTAACATTGTCTACCTCTTCTGAGAACATGTACACGTAAGCAAAGAAAATTCTGGAATGGTGTGGAGATAGGAGAAAGCATAGACATTCTGGAATCTGGGCCCAGTGCTCCATAGGGGACATTGCAAGCAGGCTGAGCCATGGGTGATCATGAAGATATTTTCAAATCCTGTGAAGAACTCAGGTGGAGTCTGCAACCCATGGGACCCCTGAAGAAGTCATAGAGGGACACTTCTATCTGTTTTTCATAGGTTAATGCGGAAGCTGGTGGATGGATTACTGTTGAGGGCTGGAGGAGAGAAACTAGGCCAGTTGACTAAGCAAGACCAGAGGAGAAAGGGCTGAATGTGAGGGACTATTTTGGCTGATCTGAAATATTGGGAGGGAGAATTTCCTGGACAGGCAATTGGGTTTGGGTGGGGAGAGGGTGCTGATAGTGAGTGGGGTGTCGAGGGTGACTCTTGGACTCCAGAATGAGTGATTGAAAAAATGAAACTTTGAGATGCTCAGTAGTCAACTTGAAGTCACAAAAAAAGTGCCTAAGCCAGATGTATCTCCAACTCTCCTGATGGAACACTAAATGCAGAGAAAAGGACAGAAGTTATGGGAGGAGTGAGCAAAAGAATTTCTTTTGATGAAACTGAGAGGTGGGGGAGGGGAGGGCCTGAATCAGACACAGAGGAGAATAGACTGCATCTCCTTCATTTATACTTTTATTCATTTATTTCCTCAGTACATATTTATTAACTACTTTTGGACAGGCTCTATAAATGTAGCCATGAACAAAAATCCATCTAACAGCTGTACAACACATCGCTGTTTTACCAATGCATTTACCAGGCATCAGTGCAGGCAGGGACAGGTGAGATAATTGTGGTCCAGGCATGGTTCCATTAATTCACATATTTTGATTCAGTTGAATTTTACAATGCCTCAAAATTAACTCTACTTTATGATCAAGGAAACTGAGATAGAGATATAAAAAAACTTACCCCAGATCATACAGCTAGTGAGAATTAAACCAGAACCTGATCCTGGGTGGTCTGGCTCCAAAGTCTGGACACCTGGATAGCCATGTCCTTAGTAGAGTCAGGAGCATCATACAAATCTACGTGGTCTCCTTGGCTTTCTATTTTTCCAAAATGGAAAGAAGAAGATGGCTGTCCTAGCTACTGTACAGTGAACAACTGCGTCGTGTCCCGTTTTTCAGTCTTCAGATCTAATTAGCAACCACATGGCTATTCCTACTTTAAAGGCAGAAAACTAAAATTAAAGGTGAATGGGTTCTGCCTGGATCACAGAGCAAATGAATGGTAGTGCGGGGGTCTGTCTTCCAGGGACCTGGTGTCTAGGCTGAGGCGCCTTAAGGCCTGGCTTGTGGGGTCACTGGCCACTGCACGTCCATGTAGGTGACACCATTTTTACTTGCCCTACAGTTAATCTCCTGCTCACCAGGAGTAAGTGTCTCAGCACTGAGGATCATGTCTGGCTGAGAGTTAGGCTTAAGGATATCCTTCATGACTACCCACTGATAGGCACAGAGTCCCCACAGGCATGGTCACGGGCAACACCACCGTTTGTGATAGGAGCCAACTCCCTAAATGTGCTCTCCTTGGAGAATGCCTGGCCTGTTGAGATTTCAGGCAGATTTAGATGAAAGGGAAGAAAGAGAGACTGTGGATCAAGTGAAAGGATAAGCCAGAAAAGGGTCTATGGAGAGAGAGGAACTCTGAACTGGTGGCAAGTTTGGCAAGCCCACCTTTGGGCCCTTCTGGGCAGACTTCTGCCATTATGTAAAATCACTGCGTCTCAGAGCTGGAAGGACCTTAGATACTGTCATGGTTTATGTCTAGATGTCCCCCCAAAGCCTCATGGGGTCCTAGGGCTTTTTCAGAGATGACTGATTTACAGTGTGTGATGCTGGGATTAAGGGCATATGACTAGTAGTACCACTAGTATGGCTGGTTTGGCATAATTCTGGCTAGGATTAAGGGTATGAGTGCTACGTCCACCCTAGGCCCAGATGCCTGCATGCAACATAAGTACAGGAAGCCCTTGGCATGGAAGCAGAAGCCACTGTGCCTTGGAGCCAGCCAATAATGTGCTGAAACCTCCACAAACTGCGGGCCAAATAAACCTCTCCTCCCTTAACTTGGGTGATGAGTATCTCGAATTGGCAACAAGAAAAGTAGCTAAGACAGGTGCTTTCTGGTCATATGGTTTTCAAGCCTCTTTATAGTCACAGAGGCCTTTGCTTAATAGAGGGTCTGTGTGGTACCCCAACAGAGGCCAGGTCAAAATGTTTCTATACCAGTGGTCAGGGGAAGCCCATCTGTTTCCCATTGTCCCCACATTGACAAGGACATCAGTGTTGCCCAGGGCTCTATACTTTACAGTTTAGCTAATTCATACCTGACTCCTCACTCTACAGAAAAGAAAACTGACATCCAAGAAGTTGAACCAGGCAAGGAGCAGAGGGCAGCACCAGACATCCCGATCCCCTAGTGACACTTCTGCCAGTACAGGTACTCCATAGCCTTCACCTCAATATGCAGGAACCCAGCCCCCAACCACCACCACAATGAACTGAGTTTGCTGATGAGGCTAAGTAGCCCATGTAGCCAACAACCTGGAGCAGGCCCTCCTGGTTGCTCCCAACCCGTCTGTAGGACCCAGGACATGTGCATCGGCTGGGAACTGGGAGCAAGTGGTGCTTGCAGGGTAAGGGAAAGGTGAAAAGCCCCATGATACGGCGAAAAGTTGCTGGGCATACCGGGACCCAGCAGGCCAGTGGCCAGATAGCCAGAGGGAGGGAGGCAAGGGAAATGGAGCAAACTCAGTGCACCTCCTACCGTTCCTCTCTCGAACTTGTTGGTACGGTTCTCGGACTTGCCAAGGTACCGCTCCCCAGTGTCCCCCAGGTCCCCGAAGATGGTGATGTAGACCTTAGCATCCGTGCCTGCTCCAGGAACATTCCCTGTAAAGATCTGCACCGAGTACAACACAACTGGGCAGCAAGTTGGAGAGACAGACAAGGGGGGAGAAAGGATGACAGCAATTTAGAAATTTAGGTCTGGGACTGGGTTTGTAGGAGCTACAGTGGCCTGTCTGGACCCAGAGGAGGCAGGGCCTTCATGTCATTTGCTCAGCGATACAATTTGGCTACCTTCTAGGTAGGCTCCCCAGTGGAGGGAGGTGGTGGAGTTGCCCATCTAGTGTGGACTAGAGGATGGTGTCTTTTTGACCATCCCTTGAGCCATCCAGCCACACAGTGACCTGGGAGAAAGATCCAGAAAACTACTTCAAGGATGTGCACATTGCCACCACTAAATCTGCCTGCCATGACACACTCAACAATGCTAGCCTTCACTTTTACAGGGAAAGCACCTTCTAACTGGATTATGAAAAAGCCAACTGCCCCTCAGTGTCTTGCCTTATTTTCAGTTGTGGTTCAGCTGACCAGGCTCCCTTCCTGGTGCTAGTGCCCCGGCCAAACTCCTCTCCCCAAAGCCAAAGATAGCCACCCTTTCCTTTGTCCCATGGCTCCTGGGAAGGGCATGCTACACATCAAGGTGACACTAATGAAGAGTTCTTAAGGAAAATAGGAATTTGCAGTGTCTAGCTTTGGTTTTGCTGCTGTGGAGTCACTAAACAAGAATAAAATAGCTCCGTTCCCAACCTCCAACCCATACATCTTTACGAATGCCCATAGTGCTTTGTCCCCACTCTATTCTAAAAAATTTGGGGTTTCAGGCCAAGGAGGAGGGGGATTTAACTCTATTAATGCCAAGGGAGAGGGATGGAAGCTGAAGGGAAGAAGAGAGGTGACCAGACAGGGAGGAAGGTTCACTTCCCTCATCCTAGGAGGCCAGGGTCCTCACCTGCACAGAGTCCTGGAAGCAAATTGAGTACCGAGTCTCAGTGGGTGACTTAAAAGCTTGGAGAAGTCCTTAGGGTCAGTGATGTTTTCTGCCACCCACAGAAGTGATAACTGAGTGTTGGCAGCCACAGTGGCACGTGTGGCAGGAGAGCACAGGGAGGAACATGAGCATGCACTAAGGGCCAGTCCAGTCCTGCAAGCTCAGGATGTTCACAGAGCTGAGGGAAAGGGGCTCCTCTCCTTGCAGTGGCAGGGCTGGGTCTCCTCACCAGCCCTTGCAAGTGAGCTAACAGCCACCCCTATTTTGGTCTCAGGAAGAAAGTGCTTCAGCCTGCTCACAGGTACCCGCTGTACGGACACACTCCCATGGTGGCATTCCTTCTTGAATTGCTTCATGGGTTCTTCATCGCCTGTGCCTCAGGGGTGCCGTTGTGTGGCATCCCTAGGCTCGCATCTTGCACAGCCTGGCATTGTCTTCCTTGAGTTCCTGAGTCTGTGTCTCCAACCCAGGCTCCTCTTAGGTTTCAGACCTGCACTTCCATCACCTTGTGGTCATTTCCACCTGGATTAGATCTCAGCCCCACAAATTCCAATGTCTAAACAGAGCTCTACCCCTTCTGCACCCTGATTCCCTTTCCAAACCTCCCAACCCATCTCCCCATCTGCATAGGCTGCTCCCCAAAGCCCTTTGGTGCATAGCTGTGTCTCCCAACAGGGGCAGTACCTAGGGGCAGGACCCCGTCTGCCTCCACCTTTGGCTCAGTAGCTCATGTGCTGCATTAAGAAATGAAACCTCTTTGTTGCTTCACAGAGTGAACATTACCCGAGTTTGCCAGGCTCACGCCAACGTGAGGTAACATTAGGAATCTTGTCACAGCTCAGACACAACAGTTGGCTGTCCTCCTTCCTCACTCCCTCTCCCCTTCCTGGCTGTCTTCAGGCCTACTCCCCATGTAGAATCATCCCAGGTGGGTGGGTCTGTGACATACCTTCCTAGGAGTCTGCATCCCAAAGTGGGATGCATTGTCCCCAGGGCTGTGACTAAACTGCCTGCCTACTCCCCCACTGCTTTCACCAGCCCTTTGGGGATTAGAAAGACTGATTCAGCCTCTGGGTGCTGAGCAATGTGGTTGTGCAGGATCCAGCTATTTCTGGATCCTCCCCCCTCCCAGTCCCACCTAGGCAACACAGCTCCTCCATGGAAGGATGTTTCCTTAGAAACATTACCAGGTTCAGAGTAGGTTGTGTGGCATGTGGTTCATACAGAGTAGCCCAAAGGCCTCCTCCTCCCCCTTGGGACAGCTTTCCAGGGCATCCTCTGGGGTCCAGGTAGAAAAGAGAGTCATCCCTCTTATTTAACAGCATAGAAAGCATGGAGATGGGGAAAGGGTAAGGAGAAGCCTGCTCAGTGCCAGGGCACTTGTGCTGCTCTTGTTAAATGAGTGGCAGCTCAGACTGAAGTAGGGCAGGAACTATGGCTGTTTTACTTTCAGTGATAAAAGAAAGAAACAGTGTTTGCCTTTTGTCTTTTAGCTGTCTCATCAGTTTAGCAGGCAGGATTCCACATGGGAAACTTGGGTTTTACTGGAATCTCAGGTTTGATCCAGTTTTTCAAGAAGGTGCCACCACAGATTCAAGCTAGATTTCCAAACTCTTGAAGCTCCTCGGGTCTATTTAGACAATATGCTGGAGAGGCATAGGGGAGTTTTTAAAATATATTATCAGGGATGGAAATTCTAGCTTTTGCAAGTGAGATGGCTTTTGGATGGCTGAAGTTCAGTCAGAGCTGAATGGTAGGTGAACAATATTGGAATCGACATGGAGGACATCATCACACATAGAAACAGAGGTGTGACTCTGTCCATGTGTTACAGAAAGAAGGTGCACACATACACACACATGCATGTGTGTGTTTGCACACACATACACCATGATAGAGATAGAAGGCTGTGGAATGAGCTGTAAAGAACAACCCCAGGTCAAGAAAAGAAACTAGCTCTTAGTGGGCTATGTGGGGAGGTAGAAAGAGTATCAAAATGTGATGGCATCACCAAAAGCAAAGGAAGAGGCAGCAGAAGTGGGTGGTCAGATCAGTGCAAAGCCCTCAGACAAAAATCACATTCATGAAGAAGGGGCAAGGGACAAAGGTGACTGGCTCATGCAGCAAGCAAGCCCATGACCTGGACACTCTGTAGCTGTACCCAAATACACCCTGGCTCCAATTCCATGTCAACTCAAGAGACCCTTCCCCTCTCTCTCCCTTCTTCTCTCACTCCCTCGCTCCTCCTATCTCCCTTCCTCCTCCCTTGTTCTCTTTCCTTTGTTTCTCTGTGGTGCTGGAAAAGGAGCACAGAGATTTATCACTGAGCTACAGTCTAGCAACAGGATGTTAAGTTCATACTTAGTTGGATCCAATAAGAGCAGAGAGGTCCAAGTCACACACCAAGCCAAATAAGCAAGGCAGAGAGAAAATTAGGAATAGGGTAATTCAGACATGAGATAGCCCTTATTTGCAATGCATTACCACAATGGCAGACCAAGAAGGGTCTGCACAACCTTTGGAAGGAAACAGACAGACTCTACAGACTAGCTCTGTTGTGTAATAGTTGTGCGATCTTGGGCAACTGTGTAACCTCTGCAATCCTTTTGCTTTCTCTACAGGACAGAGACGTCCACAGATCCTCCTCTTGAGTAAGAAAGCTCAGACTGGCATACGGCAGATGCTCCATAAGGAGGACCATGGTCCTAGAACTGCTTATGGGAATGACAGTGACCTCTTACACTTACTGTCTAGAGGCTCCTCCACTTCTTTGTAGACTTGCCGTAAGGACCCATCTTTCATATATTTCTCAGTGAAGATGTCATAAGGGACCAGTTCACGAATGGTCTTCTTGTCATCCTCAGAGGAGGCGAGCCATCGATCACATGGGAAAGTCAAGGTCTCTGCACCCTGGGGTGTAGGGGAGAGGAACATTAACTCTTTTCTTGTACCAGGGATGGAACTCAGGACCTTGTGCTTGCCAGGCAGGAACTTATGCCATGGAGCTATCTCCCCGGCCCCTGAAACATTAACTCTTGATATGGGAACTGTCAACTGCAGTGTGTAATCAGTATGTTAATACCCCTTGGGACTAAGTTTAGGGTCATGGACTTCCACAGATAGTGAAAAAGACTATAAGGGAGAGTTTCTGCTCCAATTTTAGCTGGTCTGATTTCAGTTAAAGGTTTTCACAACTATACCAGGCATTGGCTCTTAAAGGCTGGGCTTTCCAAGTTCTCTTACATATAGATATTTGAGACCCATTCAGGGACTCATAACCAGTGGGTGAGTGGGTGGGGCTCTGTACTTCTAAATTGCTCCTAAGTCATGCGCATCCATACTTGGGACTGAGAGGTTTTTCAAGATTTAGAATTTTATGGTTTCAAAATGTGTTCCAAGTTGTTCAGGGTAGATTTTCTTCTATTAGTGGGCCTTGCAAAGCAGGAAGGACAAGCTGGCCATTCACTATTAGTATGGGCTTTGGGGTGGAGAACAGGGACATGGGAGCCCAGGCTGTCTTCCTTGACTAGCAAACCAGGTTCTGGATGATTCCACTTAGGACCTGAGTTAGTGTCTCTACTTGAGTGAGCTGGGTGAATTGTTCTCAACTATCCCTGAGATTTTACTCCACTTAATAACACTGAAGCACCCAGCAAGGCATCTGCCTGAAAGATAGCAAAAAACAGTAGGACAGACGGGATAGAAACTCACATCTTTGTCTGGGAGGAGCCTTCGGATATCCACATGGGAGCAGTGCCACCCAGGATTTATGCCTGTGTTATCATGGCCAATCCGAATTTTTTCAATGATTTCTCCCACATCTTCTAACTTTAGAAAGAAGAAAAGACACCAGATGTCAGCATTGAGGCCTCAGTAACTGTCTGCCCCCGGGCATCTCCCTCAGGCCCCTGGAATTCCATGGGTCACTTTCTCTGAATACAGTTGCACTACTGCAGCAGGCCATTCCCTCTTCTCTACACATTCCACACTCACAGGTCACTTTCCTACTCCCCTTTTATAATCAGACTTGATGCAGGGATTTAGCTCATGCCCTTCCTGGGAGGTGGTCTCCTCTTCAGGGTGGAGCCCATCCCCATCTTCCAGCACCTGCTTTTGTAGTTTGGGAACTGAACTTGATACCAGAAGAGGAGTTCTGGTTTTTCCCTCACTCCTGTCTTGCCAGGCTGACCTCATTCAAGGCCTCAGACCTTTCTAACAGCCTCTCAATTTTTATCATCCCTTTACTGGGCTTTTACAAATTTTAAAACTGATGAAAATAGCTCTGTGGACTAAGCACCTGCTTAGGCAAGTGCAGGGACCACAGTTCAATCCCTGGCACCACATGCCATGCCAGCCCAGCCCCTGGGTACAATGAGCCGGCCACCAAGACCAGGTGTTGTGGTGCATACCTGTAATACCAGTGCTGGGGAGGCTGAAAATAATAGGATCACTATGAGTCCAAACTAGGTAGTGAGACCCTGTACCAAATACATAAAAAATTCTAGTCCCTCCTACTTGACATTTTTTTGCTACTATAACTTTGCTCATATTCTGCTGAGCCATCCCCTTTCCTTTTTTTTTTTTTTTTTTTTTTTTACCTAATCCAGTGCCTGCTCAGCCATGTAACTTAGGTCATAGGTCATGGGTCATATCTTCTCATGTCCTTAGGAAAGCCCTTTGTTCTTCCCCAAGAGTCAGATTTTTTCCTGAAGGTTCTTGCAGTATGGTATCACTCCCCCATCTGAACACTTCCCACAGTGCTAAATTTATATTTATTTGTACAACACTTACAGTCTCCTCCACCACTGTAGCATGCCCACTTCCTCCTCCACTAAGGACAACCTCAAGGGCAAACACTGTGTTGGTCTCCAAAGCCTAGAATGATCTCTGTGATATAAGTACTCAGAAGGTACAGGCTGAAAGGTTGAAAGAATGAGTGTTTTCTAATCTGAAAGGTGGAAGGGCTGGGGAGATAGCTCAGTGACATTAGTGCCTGCCTGGCAAGCACACAAGGTCCTGAGTTAGGTCCCTGGAATCCAAAAAGAAAAGAAAAGAAAAGGGTCATGGTGTAATCTGCAAGGTGGAGATAATAATGTCAGTGAGATGTGTTCCCCTTGTAATGTGCTGGTGACCCTTGCTCATGATGGCATGTGGAAAAGCTGACATGTGTGTTATGGTGAGCCCCTGAGCTGAGGCATCAAGAGTCTGACCTTTCCTTTGCTGCCTGGAGCCAACAGAGACAGGGTAAGGGGCTTAGCCAGACACAAGGCAAGGCCATCTGCCTATCTGGCACATGCCAGAGGCCCTCTGTGCCAAGTTGCCTCCTAAAACCCCAACAGCCTCAACTCAAGCACCTCCAGGAGTCTCTTGGGCCCTTCAGGTTCTCATACATCACCTTCTCCTTGGAAATGATGCTTTATGACCCACAACCAGATTCATCTGTAAGAAAATCTGGCTCAATAACAGGATAAGAAATAGATGAGCAAATAGGGCAAAGGGAAAAGAAGGTCAAGGAAACACAATAATATTGGGATGCCCCAGCCCACGGCTGGTTCCCAGAATTCATATCACAAGGTCAGTATGACAGCTGGGGGCAGGAAAGAAGAGAGTGAGTATCTACAGACTTGAGTTTCCTGGCAACTCTGTGGAGCCTGCTGTGTCAAGATCTCAGATGTCACAAAGAAGTGGCATCATCAGCTCTCATATGAATGGCGAGCTTGCCAGAAAGAATAGTGTCTGAGTGATTGATTGAGTCATTCACCAAACGCAGAGCCTTCATAGCATTGACACAAGTAGCCTGAATGAGCACGAGCTGCCTCCAGCCTCTGGCTCCCTTTCTGTCTGCCTCTTTCCTATCAACAGTGCTGGGAGGATGTCTCTCTCTCTTGCCCTACCCTCACCCTTCTTGTACTAGCCCTGATGATGATTTTAGACAAGCCACCAGGACTCAACCTATTCATCTGTAAAATGCTGAGATTGGTGTATTACTCAGCTGAAGACAGGGCCATGTGTGGGACACCTCCTTGAGGTCCTGTCTAGGTCTAAGACCACAGACATGATTCTTTTTGCTACCTACTCTGTATTTAGTTCTAAGTACCCTACACAGTGCCACTCTGCTACAAACTTTGTAGATGGACAAGAAGGCAACAGTGTCTACCACCAACACCTACTACCTTCAGAGCAGTAAGACTCCATGGCCACAAAGGCCTCAAGAAGTCTTGCGAGCCCCTGGGGACCCCAGATCACCAACAAAGATCAGTGTCTTCAGGCTGATGTTCAGTGCCATGGACATGTTAAACAGGCTTTCTTCCTCCCATCTGAGAAGCACAGACAGCATAGGCAGAGATGTTCATCACAGGCGCCCCACGGAAGATCCAGCTGCCTGGCAGAACCAGGAGGTGCATAGGTGTCCGAGTCTCCTCGGTCCACAGGCCTCTTTTCCTCATGCCCCATCCCACCATTTTGAGTTTTGAGATGTGCAGACCCATGGCTTCCATCGTACTTGTACGACCTTAGCTCTCCAGCACCCTGGTTGCATGCGCTCTGGTGTTTGTCTCCACCCTTCCATCATGGCTGGTGGCCCTTGGAGGTTGGCTGAGAGGACAGAAACATCAAAAAGCACCTAGCATTTTCCAGGGAGGGGGATGCATTAAACAGGGCAGGCTCTGCAGCTGACTGTTGAGTGTAGAACCCAGCTCTAGTGCTTGATCACTTTGAACAAATTTCTAATCTTTCTATGCTCTGTTTGCTCATCTGTAAAAGGGGAGGGTTATCTGGACAACCTCTTAGCAATGTCCTTAACTGATCCATATTAAATGCTTAGAGCAAGGCGGGTCCACGGGAAGGGCTGAAAGAGCCTTGGCCTTTTTTTTTTTTCAAGTCAATCCCTGCCGTTGGTGGGGCACAGAGAGGGGCTGTGACTTTCTCATGGTTAGTGGCTGATCTAGAGCTCAGGGTCACAGACTCAACTCAGTGCCCTAGCTCTCACCAGAAGATTTATCAGAAGAGAGAAGTGAAGATGGGCATAGACAGGAGGAGAGACAGGGGCCTGGAGACAAAGCCTTGCCTTCCCTCAAGATCAGACAGATTGGAAAAAAAAAAAAAAGTGGCAACAAATTATTAGCAAATTAGAGCTGTCTGTGAGTGCGGACTTCACTAATAAAAGTTCCCTGAGGTCTTGCCAAGGTGTAACTGCAGCCTCAGCCACTGACCGTGTCAGGCTTTGTGACTAACGGGCCACGACACCTCGGCTGGGAGACGCCGGCTTCATGGACAAGTGACTCAGCCTCAGATGCTCCATGATGAATGCCATGACAAAGGCCAAACAACTTCCCAAAGTGTTGACTGCCCTCACAGAAGGTGGGAAAGGGGCAGGGGCCTGGGGGACAGTGACTGGCCAAGGATGGAGCAAGCACTGGACTTCGTTTCCCACCAGAAAATAAGGGGGAATCTCTGCAGGTCCCTACTCCCTGACAGTCCCAGCTCCTGAGGCTCCTGGCTCTTCTCCCAGTTCCTTTTTATCCCTGTCCTCACCCCAGGTCACATCATGCTTCCAGTGCCAAGCCTCAAGCTGCATTCTGAGCTTATTTCCACCTCTTGACTATCGGATGTGCTGTTCCCCTTGCCCAAAATGCCTTTCCTCTTTGTTCTGTTTGTGCCCATTTTCAGGCTGAGCCCAAAGCCACCAATCCTCTCCCCCCACACACAATAATCTCAGTCCACAAGAGCACATATTCTCATGCTGGTCCTCCTGGATTTAGATCTTGCCTCCCCAGGCCCTGGTCACATGGTTTTAGGCCACTAAACTCAGTGGGGTCTTAGTTTACTCTTGTTGCACTGAGTCATTCACTCTGACAGAGATAAACACCTTATGTGAGGGTCTTCTGACCCATAGGGTCAATAATGATGGTGACCAGACTCTCACTAACTCTGTGGGGGAGTCTGGAGTCTCCAATGACGCTGCAAGTCCCTTTCCAGTCAGTCCCTGGGATGTGACCTCCCACTGACCTTAGTGCACAGCAGGGACCATACAGGTGCCATATGCACTGAATAGAGGGACAGGTGATTTCAAGGTACTGGGACTTACCCTCACAGCAAAACATCAAACAATAAAGCCCCTTCTATGGCTGGCATCCAATATGTCCCCCAGAAAGCCTCACTGTGTTGAAGTTAGGGCTGCTGCTGGGCTTTCTAGAGGCTATTGGTCTAGTTGATTAACCCACTGATGAAACCATAACTTGACGGCCCTACTTGGAGGTAACGGGAATAGGAGATGGCACCTAGTCCAAAAGACCGAGGGTGGTCTGGAAGACTTCAGCTGGACCCACCACTTTTGCTCTGGCTCAGCTCTCCCTCTCCCTGTTCCTTTCTCTCCCTCCTTTCTCCCTGTCCCCTCCATCCCTTCCCTCTGCTTCTCCCTCTCCCTTCCTCCCT
>PVKN010000336.1:0-83845 GCA_004027915.1 Capromys pilorides | reverse complement strand
AGTGTTTTACATACTATCACTGGATACCACCAAATCAAATAATGTATGAGAAATCTTTTTTCTTTTTCATACTACCTTCTGTTTTTTTTTTGGAATTAGCAAAAGTTATTTCATGGGCATAGTTGTCCGGGTTCCTAATAGGTTTTTTAAATTATACTTTTGAAATTTTTAAAATTTTTATGTATATAATATACATATTATATATATTATATATTATATATTATATATATAGTGCAGGGTCTCCCTATGCAGCTTGAACTCATAGTGATCCTCCTGTTTTCAGTCCTGGGATTGTAGGCACACACCACCATGCATGGACTCAGTCGCCAGCTCAGCGTGCCTGGGCATTTAGTCTGCTGAGCCACCTGCCTGGCCCTTGCCTGCCTCTCTTTCTTCTAAGTGCCTGAGGGCAGGTCTGGATCATCTGGTCCCATTCCTGTGGTGGGCTGGGACCTTGTCTTCCCAGAGGGAGGCCTGGATGAGCCCCTGTCATTTCACACTCCGGTGGCTGCTTCTGATGGCTCCTGGTTTCCCCCTTACCCACCTAATACCCAGTTCTGCTGCTGCGTTCTAATCGCTTCCCAAGGAGGGGTCTCCCTGGCAATCCCTAAGTCCTTGTCCACCTGCCACCGGTTCCCTTTTCCACTTAGTTGAAGGTTGGCTTAGGTGTAGAATTTCACGCTCCTGGGAATTCTCGAGGGTATCACCTTTTATCTTTTATTTCTCCTTTGCTGCTGAGAAACCTGATACATCTGGTTTGCTTTCTTGGATGGGGGTCTGCTCCCTCTCCCTGCAGGTTGTCAGTGTGGCTCCTTCATCTGAGCGGTTGTTTAGCTTCTTAGCGGATCCTTTGCATCCGTCCCTGAGCTGGGCCATTTGCACTGCCTTCACACAGGGCTCCACTTGTAGTTCTCTCTTTGGAACTTTGGTTAGCTGGACATTATATTGCTTCTTCCATTTTCTTAGTTATTTTTAAAAAAACGTGTATAGCTTATCTCTTCATCTTTGTGGTCCACCTTTTAGAAAGTTTCCTCAACTGTCTTTGAATTTTTACTTTTAATTACAACATTTGTGGCTTCTAATCTGTGTATAGAGTTCCTCGTTCAGAAGAGCTGCCGTGGTGTTCGATTCTGGCTTGTCCTGGGCAGTGTTTCCTCCTCCCAGGCGAGACCGGCCTTTAGCTTTCTTGCTTGCGGCTCGCTGCGTCCGCACTGCCCCCAGGCTCCCTGCTCCCTGCAGGTGCTCCCTGGGGTGAGACACTCCCTGAGCCTGAGCCTGAGCCTGGGCCTGAGCCTTGGTTGCTGGTTGATGCCTAGAAGTGAGGCACTGGCTCCCGGTTGGAGCTCCTGGCTGCGTGGCCTGCTGGTTGGTGGGACACACAGTGGCATCACAGCAGGACGCCTCCTTGTCTGTGTGGGGATGCTCCTCTGGCCCTCCTCAGGGTCTGCAGACACAGGCCCTTCCTCTTCCAGCATTGGGGAGACATCTGGAAGCAGAAGGAAGGTGGGGGGAGGGTCATTCATGGTGCACAGTCCTCCCCCCCATTGCTAATCTGGAGGTGCACCCTCTCCTCCAGCTCCCGGCCCACCTTCCTTCCCCCTGGCATTCTGAGCCTCTCCGCTGCCCCTTCTGCAGAAGCACTCCTGCAACATGGATCCAGCAGTCTCTCCGCTCTGCATCAGGACCTTGTTCCGGCTCAGCCAAGCTCCCTCTCCTCTTCCCCCAACACTGCCCACCTCAGTAGTGCACAGTAACTGGGCCCTGGGCTCTGTGGCGTGAGCCAGCCTCCTCTGCACTGGCCCCCCAAGGCCCTGAGACTGTGGTCCCTTCCCCTTGCTAAGCCCCACGTTTCCACAGCTCCAGGAATGTTGGCATCTCGCTTGCATTTTGTTTTTCTCTTGCTCTTTATGTTAGCAGGTTCCTACTTTTGCTACTTGGCACTTTATTTTTTATTTTATTTTATTTTTGTAACGTTAGAAAAATAATGGCAGGGAAGAGCACTGCATTACCCTGCTTATTAAGCCACCCACACCTGCACTCTGGGAAGGCTAGAAGGAGAGGAGTGTGTGTGTGTGTGCACGTGTGTGTGTGTCTATCTATCTGTGTCTGTGTCTGTACCCTATAATGTGCTCTAGAGGCGCAGTGATCAGCAGCCACATGAAACCTGGCAAATGGCTTGGGGAGCAAGGCAGAGAACAGAGAAGCCGACCGGAAGCCCGGGTGGCCTCGGTGCTGCGGTGGGTATGTGCCTCACTGAGTGGCCGCTTGGGAGTGGACAGAGGGGAGCCTGGGTATTACAGAGATCCAAGTGTCCCACTCAGCGCAATGGCTTCAATCCAAGAAACTTTACTTAAAAACATGATAACCTCCCCTGGGTGGCTGGCAGGGTGTGTGGCTTTTTATGCTTTGCTCTGATGCGGTGGTTGATTTCTTCCTTCCTTTAACATGTTTTGATCAAGCCTACGTGTGTCAGGCGCTGTACTTGGTGCAGGGGTTGAGATGGGAAGCAGAAGAGGCCTCGGCCTGGTCCTGGTGAAGCAGACAATCCAAGCCAGATGGCTGCGGGGAGCAGACACCCCTCACACACACACATATTGGCCTTTTAAGACTGGATCGAGGCCCAGAGATGGGGAAGCCGTCTCAGAGGACTGTGGGTGGGAGCTGAGTCCCACGAGACATTTAAGGACATTTTTTTTTTTGTCTTTTTTTTTTTTCTACAGGGTCTCACTATGCAACTCATAGTGATCCACCTGTTTCCTGCCTCCCAAGTGCTGGGATTACAGGTGCGCACCCCTGCGCCCATACTCCATCGCAGCCTGGCTCAGCGTGCTGGAGAGCGGGGCTAGCATGGCAGCAGGGGGCAGGAACCGAACCCTGGCCCCTGTGCTTCCCTAGCAAGCGCTTAATCGACTGAGCTATATACCACCAGCCCTTGAAGGACATTTTTAATCTTGATGTTCATGACATAATTTTGAATATCTGGTTTGCTATCAGGCCAGTGTCCTTGTGTTCAGCCTAGGAATGCTGGGCTGTCTTTGCAGATGCTCTGTGGGGGGCTTGTACACAGTGCCCCTCCTGGAGCCCAGCAGTGACTCTGGCAGGACCGCGTGTCCACGGTACACAGGTAGACATGGGACTTGGGAAGCTGCTGGGCCTCTAGTACAGATCTGCGTGGGGATTTCTCACTGCCGTTTCCTCCCGGGCCTTTCGTTCTCCACCCCACACCCACCTGCCCCAGCCTTCCTGGTGCCCTTCACTCCGTGCTGTTTGTCTTAAAGACGCTACCTTGGGGAAGGACCTTCGTGTGCCTGGATGGGAGAGGCGCTGGGTCCCTCTGTTGCAGGGAGAGGGCAGGGTGCAGAGGCTGAGACCATAGCCTAGAATCTCACACTTGCCTGGAGTCTTGGTGTGTGCCTGCTAGGGGGAGAACCCGCTGACAAGGCCTCGCCTTTTTTCCGGGTGCGGGGGTTGCCGCATGCATACTTGGAGCAAATAGCTCCTGAAACGAGCCTCATACAGTCCTTCTTCAGCTTTCAGGTCAGAGAGAGTTACAGACTCAGCATAAGGGCCTTTTTTCCTGGTCCTTGTATTTGTTAATTTACAGTTGTTCTGTCTGAAAAACAAGCATTTCTTTTTTCTAGGGTCATCCAACTTTTCAGCTTTTCCTCCATAGCCTCAGAGAGTGTAGGCTCCAGGCCTGTCCCCATGGTGGTATGCTGGGCCTGTCAGGGCCAGAGACGTCGTGTGAGCATGGTGCCTGTATTCAGTGCATGCAGGATGGGGCCGGATCACTGCAGCCTTGGGGAAGGAACGGAGCCGCCCTCAACAGTGTGTCGCAGTGGCTGGCAGCGTGTTAGAGCAACATCTAGACCCAGGGAAAACCTCAGAAGGACAGTCCCAGAGCAGTCCAACAGCAGGCAATTGAGGATCCCATCTGATATGTCCTCAGGCGTGGGGCTGTAGAAAGTTGGTCCCTTGTCACCCCATGCTGTGATGATGTCACACTGGGCTGCTGGGTGAGAACGCATGCCCAGCCCTGGCTACCTAGTAAGACAGCAGGAGAAAGAGGAAGGAAGCAAACCACAGGCTGCTCAGGCCCCGGCTCCTCCCTCGGGTCACTCGTGGGCCCAGCATGCCTAGGATCACGCCAGCGCCGCAGCCTGTCCCTTCGGGCAGATCAAAGCTGGCTTCACCCTTGGACGTTTCCTGGAGGAGAATTTCTATAGCTGGATGCAAGAAAATGGCTTCCTAGGGAGACCAGAGACAGGGAACCGATTGTTTTCACTGCTCCATGATGGGCCGGTTTCTGGCCTCAAATCCCGCTTTCAGGACTTGTAGCGAGGAGAGGCGGCGTGGGGCCAGTCTTCCTGACCCACTTCCTCTGGAGCCCCTTGGCGCAAGTGCCCAGAGCCCTGCCAGGGCAGAGGCTGTCTCAGTGTCCCAGGCAGCGCCCCTAGGTGCACGCCACGCCCCACTGGGCCTTGCCCTGCCCCGCACCATCGCAGGAGTGTGCTGTAACGAGCAGCTGACGTGCTGGCTTTCCGGGCCCTTCTTGGTCCATTACAACGAAAGTTGCTCTTTTCTCATTAGGACCGGTTTTGTCAGGGTGTCTTTAATCAATGGCTTCCCCAGGGACAGTATTTTTAGAAGTTGTATTTTTCACACTCCCTTTTTCCCTTTTGGAAACTTTCTCCTCCCGGTGCTTGGTGAAACGAACTAATGAGATGCCATGAGAGTTCGGGCCGTGTTAATTAGAACAGGTACGGGGAGCGGCACGCGCGCGCCTCCAGCTCCACGGCCTCTTACTGGCGATCCTCCTCCGTCTCTCCTGTGCAGGTCGCGCAGACGGCAGATGGTGTGGACGCTGACCTCTGGAAAGATGGCTTATTCAAGTCCAAGGTTACCAGATACCTGTGCTTCACAAGATCATTTTCCAAAGAAAATGTGAGTAGCATTCTAGCGGTAGCTCCCATTTGCTGAGTGAGCAGGAGCAATATATATTCCTGCTCGGAATTTGCTCATTTTTGGTTGTTGTGGTGGTTTATTTTCATTGCCTTATTAATTTATCTGTAGTTTTAGTGAACTGGGTAGAATCAGCAGTCAGCACTGTTTCATTTATTAACAGTATTATTAACCACGTACCCAAGTGTACAGTGAATTCTATTAAAATGTGCTCTCCGAAGGAAAGCAGGAAATTTCTCTCACAGCTCTCATTTGCCTACCTTTCCCCCAGGTGACAAATCACAGACCAGTATAGATGTGAGAGTTGTCCAGTGGGGCTGGATTTACTGTAGCCCCGGTGGGTGGAGGACCCATATCACACACACACACACACACACACACACACACACACACACACACGCATTCCCCCACGCCACCCCCCCAGGGCCAGACCTCATCTTATTTTGAAAATACTTTTTTCTTTTCACTCAGAGTCTCTGTGTGACAGGATTTTTCATTATTTTTGTAGGTGAGTATGTACGTACATTTCTCTGTACATTTCTCTTTTTTGGTGCCTGGGCTCATAAATTAGGCAACTTTAAAGACATCTATTAAAGCTTTCCTATGAAGGCATTCTAATGGGTCATTTAGAAAAAAGGGAAGCAGCTTCGGTGATCTCCACCGCCGCACAGGCTGCCCTGGGCGCCCGCCGTGTACGTCGCTGTCTCCGTAGATGGTGGCTCCCAGCACGTTACCCTTGCCATGAAGGCTGACACTGGCACTCGAGAGCTGGAGGCTTGCCCCGAGTCAGTTGTCTGCTATGACCCTAACTAGGTTAGGAACAGCCAGATTTTTGTTGGTTTCAATGTTTTTATCTCTTCCTAGTGCACATAATTTTTGAAATATTTTTAACAGCTCTTAAATTTTGTTATGACTATGGCTGAAAAATAAAAGAGGAGCAAGAGATAAAGGAGAGGGCAAGGAGGAGAGGAACAGGGGGAGTAAAGACAGTTAGGATACCTGACATACCATGGCAACTCCCCAGTGAATGGAATCATCATATATTGCCAACACGTGCTAATCGCAATTGATAAATTAAAAGAGAAAACCCAAACCGATACAAGAACGTCATGCATTCTTATTGAGAAGCCTAGAAGGGGAGATGTCCCTCCTACCAGCCCTGCAACCCCTAGCCAGGGCCTGCCTTGGGTCCCTTCCGTGGTTGCTACATGTGACCCTCTCTCTGGCTTGCCTCCTTCCACTGCCTATTCCTACTGTGTGTGGGTGATACTGGGTGAGAAGAATTATTCCTCACACACCCAAGATGGAAATAAGCCATCGCTTTAATCCCCCCACCCCCTCATTACAGGAGCAGTATATTTGCTTGCTATAAAGTGTCGCGGTAATGGAGTTGGGCAAAGTCTAGGTGCTAAGATTAGGAAATCTTTTTAATACTGGGCATGAAGGCATCTTCAGAACCAGGAAGGTGGTGACGAGCTAGAGCACTCGCCTGCCAGGGGCTTGCTGAGCACTGTGCAGGACTCTGCGGTTCCCCGTGGTCTGGGGAGACACCAAAGAACAGGTGTGGTGGTGCAGGTGCCCTCCCACCGGGCTCTCGAGGTCATCAGTTCCCATGGTCAGTCCTTCCTGCCTGCACCCCCACAGGCCACCCCGACCCTTTTGTCCTGGAGCTTACTGGGGCTCTTACTTGAGGCTACTTCTGCGTTTCATTTTTGTTCCCTCAGTTCTGTCCACTGGACACTGCTTCCCGGGGTTGGGGGGTCAGTATCGTTGTCCTTGCTTGGGCTGTGAGGAGAAACTCCCAGGGTGACTGTGCATGCCCTGTGTCCTCTGGTGGTGTCCATGGGCTTCTTCCTGGGATCTTCACAGACTTCCACGGCCAGAAGAGGCCCTGGTTCTACAGCCTCAAAGGATGGCCACCACCTCTGTGACCACTTTTGGCTTTGGTTTCTGTTGTATCCTGCCTCCCCACAAAGGCTTTTGCGCCTTAGTTCTATCTTAGCAGGAGTGCGTACAGTTGTAAGTTCAATATGACAGAGAGAAGTCACTGGG
This sequence comes from Capromys pilorides, assembly GCA_004027915.1. Classification (NCBI taxonomy): domain Eukaryota; kingdom Metazoa; phylum Chordata; class Mammalia; order Rodentia; family Capromyidae; genus Capromys; species Capromys pilorides. The sequence goes on along the minus strand of PVKN010000336.1, from coordinate 76,831 downwards.
GCTGGTTGGCTTTGGGTGTCTTGAGTTAGTACTAGAGAGGACACGTTGATTCCATCAGCACTGTTGACATTAAATGCCCAGTATGGGGTAGGATGCAGGGATGCAGGAAGGGACAGGGCGTAGGTTGTGAGAGTCGGCCCGCCCCACACTCAAGCCGTATGACAAGGAGGTGATTTTGAAGAAAAGAATGGATGAGTCCTAAACAATCAAGCCAAAGGATTGAATCTGATTTGGGATCCAATCAGAGGGGTGGAAGGGGCCCATTTGCAGCCCAGGCGTGGGGTGCATTTTAATCCTTGGTGTCCGGCCTGTCCCAGCCCTGTAGTCTGAACCAGAGGTTTGCAGAACATGATTCTTGCAGTTGTGCACGAGGGCATGGAAATCTCAAGACCAGGCAGATTCTTAATTAGGCAACTTGAGACTCCCAGTGTAGGAGTTTGGGGAGCCTCCTTTGGAACCTAAATTCTTTTCCCCCAATAATGCTATTAATACAGAAACCTGGCTTTGGAGTGACATTGCTTCCTGGGGAAAGATCAAGATTAATTACACTTTTCATGCCCTGTACTTTCTGCATTACCTGTAATAATAATGTACATAGATTAGGTAGGGAGGATATTAAACAGAAGGATTTATGAACATTTGAATATTAAGTTGGTTATCTGTGGCTACCTTAAATGCAAGGTTGTCAAAAATAATTACAGTATACTAGCAAATACTGGCTACCAGAGACAATATAAATACCCTGAGTCAGTGCATATTGGGCTTTTGGCATGAATCATTTGCTCAACAAGGATTGGGAATACGTTCTTCATATTTATGAGGAGGAAATGAAAGAGAGCGCAGGTGGGGGAGGGGAGAGGAACAAGCAAAATTAATGGTGTCGCAGACCTGCAGGATTAAACTCTGCGTGGCAGCGAGGAGGGCCACGCTCGGGCTGCGGGAGCTTCAGCGGCGGAGCCTCCCATTCTGTACGCATGAGAGGGTTTCCCAACGCTTCTTTTAATGGCCGCGCCACTGATGTTCTGGTTTTATGATCAGGGACGTTTGTAGAGCGCGTAGCGGGTGAGATCGCTAAGTGGTTTGCAGTTGACTTCTGTGAAACCCAGCTTGTCAAGCAGAAGACGTTTGAGAAGGGTATTGATGAATGCCCATCCATCTCCAGGGCAGAAAAACATGCCCAGTTGTTAATTTCTCAATGCAGAAAGCAGTGATGACATGGAAAAGCAACTGCTCTGAAAAAAAAATTATGATAGATTAGCTGAGGTGATAGTGAAAGCGGCTGATGTTTGCGAGTTAGGTTGGCTGCTCAGACCCCTCCTGCATGGTCAGAGATTTATTCCACGCAGGGAGGGCCCTGCATCCCACTTGCTGCACTGTACGTTGTTGTTCTGAGCTCTAGCACCTGAGATGTGAGACTATGAAATCTGGTTTGATTTCTGATGCACTGAGACCACTCCCTTGAAAAATGGACCCAAAACAATAATTTATTCAGCAGATAATTATTGAGTACCTGATATGAGGCAAAAACAGTGCCAGGCTTGGATTTGCAGTAGGAGCAGAGACAGTTTTGGTCTTGTAGTTCCTAAGTGCGAGTGGAGAAACAGATATTAAACAGATAACATTAAAAGTACGTGGTTATCCATTGACATGAAGGAAACCAGGCAGTGCTTGGAGAGAGGGTGGCTTAGTTTGCTCAGTGAGAATTCCCTGCTTGCTCTTGGAGATGTCAGTGTCACCAGGTGGAGGTGGAGTCTGGGTCTCAGGCCCAGGGACTGAGATAGAAGCCCTTCTCTGAGAAGCGGCAGGCTCGCTCTCAGGTGTTGGTGCAGGGCTGCAGACCAGCGTGAGCGCGAGGGCTGTGCTTCAGGGATGAGGCGCTCCTGGAGAGTGGACACACGGAGTGCAGTGCCAGTCCCCAGCAGGAGAGGTTTGGGGTCAGAGCCCAGCCTTCTGCCCTTAACTGGCTCTGCCTGGAGACAGCAGAACTGGGATGCAGGCAACTCTGAAGATGTTAATGAAAACTGCACAGTGGCCCCACATTATAGGGCAGATTTCTTCAGGCTGTTTCCCACATGAAATGCAGGCGGCAAGTGCCGGGGTGTTCACAGAGAATTCTCTCTTGCAAGTACAAAATGGTGCTGCCCAGTCTTTGAAAGATGTCTTTATGCCAGTTACAGAAACTAGGCACCGTGGACCCCATATACTGCCACTGAACAGGACTCTGAGGGGCCTTGTGTGTGTTGTTTAGAACACGTGGGATCCCAAGGCAGCCCAGCTTTCACTCTGTGTTAGTTTGTGACACACGGGACTTTGCAGAGTGCGTCAGCCACCCAAATGTGTGTCAGTGTGAAGGGCAGTGGCCGCGTGGCAGTGGGATTGGCACCTTTGGTTTAGGTGCAACGCATCCTTGCCAGTGCCCTGCAATCTGCTGTCTGTAAAGCCTACTGGCCCTGAGATTGGCCACTCGGGACCGAGAGGTGACCGGATCTGGGGACACACGTGCACAGCTGCCCTATGCTGGGTTCCGTCCACAGCCTCTTCTGGGTGGCTTATCCAGCTCACAGAGGCCAATTTGAGTGAGTGGCTTTGAGGTTCCGCAGGTGAAACTCCTTCCCGGGGGCTACCAAAGTCCCTGTGGAACAGCTGGGGAGCATTAAGTGTCACCTGCTCTAATTAACCTGTTGTCATAAAGCTGCATGAGTCATTGTGTTAAACATTCGTCTTGAGGGCAGAACAGCAAGCCCACTGCAGCCCTGCCCACATTAATAGTCCTCGTTTCTCTTCTTTCTTCCCAAGAGTCACTTGGGGAATGTGTTAGTGGACATGAAGCTCATTGACATCAAGGACACGCTGCCCGTGGGCTTCATCCCCATCCAGGAGACGGTGGACACACGTGAGTCACCCCCAGCACTGCCCGTCCCGTGGCTGAGAAGCCCCCTCCTCCAGGAGTATCTAAACGCACGTGTTGTGGGTGTTTTCCTTGGGAAACATTCTGGGAGGGCTCACCGCATGCCTGTGAAGAAAGCCTGCTGCTTCTGGTGCCCACCCCCATGGGCTCTCCATTCTGGGCTGCGGGTAGAAAGGGACCCCATTTGGGGAGCAAGGGTCCTCGTCCCTTTGGAGGCACTTCCTGCCACAGGTGCTCAGGAAGGAAGGAGTTGAGCCTGGTGACAATTCGACTTTCATTCTCCGATGTTGGTAAAGCTGAATTTGGTATAGGACCCAGAAGCAGAAGGGAAAGAGCAAAATGAGCACAAGTGTGAGAGTGGGCTCCCCCCACCCCTGGGGGGCTCCCAGAGCAGATGGGGAAAGTGAGGACGGACTGCAAGGTGGAGTGAGCGTGCAGGGTTGGATGGGCACGGATATTCCAAGCACTGAACAGTTCTGAGCTGGGCAGAGGGGAACTGCAGGTGGCGCCGAAGCTGCTCCAGGGCCCTGGGTGCCGGAGGACGCTGACCTGACATTCTGGCCACGGAGCGCAAAGTGGACCTCGAAAGCCTCTGGACGTTGGAGCCTCCTCATCGCATGAGATGTAACTTGTTTCATTTTGAGTGACGCTTAGGTCAACTTGGCATAACCACAACGGTGAAATTGGAGATAAAAGCCAAACACAGAGGCCCTTTTTCTGAGGCACAGGGTTGATTTATGAGACGCCACACATGCCTTGTCTCTCCCTGGCTGATCCCACTTTGGACCAGTCTCTGCTTGCCGTTTTCTTACCAGCATTTTGCACTAAACAAGGCGTGTGTGTTAGACCTTCCTAGCCCTCACCACGCTATTTTAATAAAGCAAGTTAGATTCCTCCCATTGTTTCGCATGTTTTTATTTTCTTGATGGTCTCTTCGCGTTGGGATATTGGGTTGCTCTTTATCATCACTATTTGTATTAGCTAATAATTATAATAACTGGTATATATCATGTGTGTCCTCTGTGCCAGCCTCTGTGATAAGTGTTTAGCCTGTGTGACAGTTTACCTGTTATTTATCTATGTGTTGTCGTCAGAAAACTTCTTTCTAGATCAAATTATTATATCCATTTTATATATGAGAAAAATGAGGCACAGTAAACACTCAGGGACTCAAGAATTTAACTAGGGTCACACTTACAACACACACACACACACACACACACACGCCTGTCAACCACTACTTTTACATCATGTAAATGGAAACATGCTATATGTAGGTTTGTTTGTTTCTATGTACTTGGTTCAGGGCCTCACTATGCAGCTTGGCCTCCTAGTGAGCTTCCTGTTTTCAGCCTCCCCAGTGCTGGGATTACAGGCATGTGCCACCATGCTGGGTCTAGGCAGCTGGCTCAGCACACCCATGGGGTAGGGCCAATGTGGCCTGTGGTGCCAGGGATGGAACCCCAGCACCTGCACTTGCCTAAGCAGGCACTTAGTCCACTTAGCTATCTCGCTGGCTCTGTTTTATTTTCTGAGTCAAGGTCTCTCAGTGTAGTTCAAGCTAGCCTCAAACTCATGGCAATCCTCCTGCCTCAGCCTCCCCAGTGCTGGGATAGCAGGTGTACAGCACCATGCCAGCTATATGCAGTCTTTGGGTCTGGTTTCTTTCACTTAGTATAATGTTTTCAAGATTGGTCCATGCTGCAGCATGTATTAGCACTTTATTATTTTTTATTGCCAAGCAATATAATTTTCTATGGATATGCCATTTTCTGGCTATTCATTCAACTGGTGAATAGTCGGGTTGCCTCCACTTTTTGTCTACTGTGAATAGTAGGGCCGTGATGACTCACTCAGGGTTTTGTGTGCGCACATATTTTTTGGTGCCCTGGGGGATACACCACTGCGTAGAATTACAGGGTCATGCATAATCTTTGTCTCACTCTGGAGGGGCTGTGGCACTGCTTTTCAGAGGAACTGCTTCATTTCCATTTCACCAGCAGCTGTGAGACTTGTGACTTCCCCACACTGTCCCCAGTACTTGTCATCCACCATCTTGATTCTGGCTGTCCTCGACCACGTGAAGTGGCATCACCTTGTGGTTTTGTGTTGTGCCCCTGCCGTTTGTGTATCTCTGCGAAAGAAATGTCTATTCCAATGCCTTGCTCATTTTGTGAATTGTCTTTTTATTACTGAGTCATAAGAATAGTTTTGGTACATATTTTAATTAGAAATCCTTTATGCAGTTGGCAAATTTCTCTCCCATTTCATGGATTTTCTCTTTACTTTCTTGGTAGTAGCTCATCAAACACAAAATCCCATCATCAGAGTTCCACTTACATGCTTTTTTCCTTAGCGGATTATGCTTTTCAGGTTGTACGTTAGAAACCATTATTACATTTTGTGCCCAATTTTTATTCTTTTAAGAGTTTTGTCAGCCAGGTGTGGTGGTGCACGCCTGTAATCCCAGCACTTGGGAGGCTAAGGCAGGAGGATCAATGTGAGTTCGAGACCAGCCTGAGTTACAAATGTGAGCTCAAGGCCAGTCTGAACTGCATAGCAAGACCCTGTCTCAAAAAGGAAAAAGAAAAAAAGAGAGAGAGTTTTGTCATTTTAGCTTTTACACTTATGGCTTAGATCCCCTTTTCATTTTTGTGCAGTAGAGCCCAACTTTTTCACACATCCAATTGCCCCAGCACCATTGGTTAAAACGCTTCCTCTTTTCTCCCACTGAACTACCACCATCCTTGGTGGGTATCAGTTGCTGGAAACTGGAAAGTTTTCTTTCTGGACTAGGAGTTCTCTTCCATCTCCCTATCTTTATGTAAGTACCACACATTCTGGATTATTGTAGCTTTGTAGCAAGTTTTGGAATGAGAAGTCTAACTCTTCCCACTTTGTTCTGTATTTTAGGAATTGTTTCGGCTATTCTGGGTCTCTTGAATTTCCACATGAGTTTGGGCACTAGTGTGTCAGTTTCCACAAAAGAAGCTGGCTGAGGCCTTGATGGGAATGATGTTGCATCTGCCCATCAGTTGGGGCGCCTGTGGATTTTGAGTGACTTCCTCGTGACGCCTTTCGGAGGGCTTGAGTCGGCCAGGCCCTCCACAGCCTGCGGCCACCATGCCCACCAAGCACTCCCTGGGCCTTCCAGAGAGCCAGACCGCACCATGCTGTCTTCACACTTCTTTCTCCCCCAACCCCAGTTATTTGGGGTGCTGTTTTCCCTGCCTGTGGTTTCTTTCCCTCCTCTCACACTGCCCACACCCTGTGTCCTTGAAGAGTAAGGGTCAGAGTCCCAGCTTATCTCTCCTAGCTTGCTCTTTGCCTCTGCTCCTCCCCGCAGAATTAGGACTGCAGCCTAGAGGGATGAACAGAAGGAGGCTGGCCATGCCCTCAGGGAGCATCCAGGGGGAGTCAGGCCTGCCAAGGACTTGCGCTGCCACCTGACAGACAAAATGGCTGTGCTCTGTCACCATGTGCAAATCACTGTGTCAGAAGCCAAAGAATTGCTCGGCCCTGCCTCGGATCCCTGTCCTTCCCTGTGTCGGGACAGACTGCCTCTTGGTGTGCTTGGAGAAACAGAGACTCTTGGAGTCCATCTTGCCTAGTGTCTGTTTGCCTCTGCCACTTACAACTGTGGAACCCTGGGTAAATCCCATCATCCTCCTGGACTGCAGTGTCCTTGTCTGACAAGCCAGGGAACATTGCCTGCCTCAAAATGTTACTGGTCACTTACGTTAGAGCCGTTATGTGTTTTCCTCATGCCTTTGCTACTTATCTCTCTTGGAGGACAATCTGTGTGCTTCATTTCTGAATTACTTGAGGCACCGCCCTACACCATGCCCTGCCCCTCACATGGCCTCCATGAGATAAGCGTTTCACTCTCTGTGGCCTACCTGACCTCCTTACATTTCCGCTAGTGCTGTAGGCTCAGGCCTAGAAGTGATGCAAGCTTTGCCAACCTGCATAGCTTTCAAATCTATATTTAGTTTTACCTTTTTAATTGTGCTTAATATTTTACTTCATTGTTTAGTAGCAAGACTGGACATTTTCACAAGTACTTGCTCGCTACTTTGGCTTACTGTGGACTGCCTGCTTGTCAGTTGAAGCTGTCATATAGACTTGCATTACTTTCCCACTTCCCCCATGCCTTTTGTAGTTGTAAGCTACGCCTTGATTTTTGTTTCTGACGTCTCACAGGCTTGGGGTGTCCTTCTGTGGAGGCGCTGCAGAGCCACAGGCTCTTCCCGTCTCCGGCCGAGTGCTGGCCAGGCCCCCTCATCGTCTGGTGGCAGGCAAGGGGGCAGTGGTCCCCCTTGGCAAGCCTGGCCTCCACCACACAGAGCCACACCCGTGGTGTCTATCAATGGCCCAGTCATACAGGAGGGCGGATGGGGACAGCCTGGTCACTCTGGTCACAGGGCCGTTTTCTAGGAAAAGCCTGACGGCGAGCTCTGCAGCACGGGAGAGTATTTAAGGCCCCGGTTTCATACAGTCAGCCAAAAAGATGAGACTCCCGTGATCAGTTTAAAATACAGTTTCACGCCGTCCATACAGCACTTAGAATCGGGAAGATTGTTTGCTTTAGTAAAGTGCTGTGTACTTTCTCTGTGTTCATTAGCATGAGTGAACACATTTCTATTGACTATGTATAATATGTTTACTTAAAATTAGGCCTGCTTAGGCATGTGTAATGAGCGCTTCATCCCATAGCCCGAGCCTGCTGCAGAGGGAGAGACGGAGACGCCAGGAGCAAGTACAACACCTGTGTCTGCTTACCTGGAGCGAGGCGTCCCTTGTCCCACTTGCCAAGGCGGGTCTCAGTGGCTAATAATATGAGAAGGTACAGGGCTGCCCCAGATACTCCTCCCCCCTCCCCACAGTGCCATTCCCATCTCAGTGGGGACAGTGTTTGGGGTCTGGGTTCAGATCTGATCTAGTTCTCAGCTTCTAGAAAAGAACTCAGAGCATTTCTGGTTTTAATCTGGCTTTTAAAAAAAAATCTACCCTTGGTTTTAAAAACTGCACCAGCCAAACAGTACACTGATTCGTCTTCGCTGATCGTGAAGCGGGGCGCCCGCCCCTCATTCATGCCTTGATTTAAATGTGCTATAAATGTTCATATTTTCTGCCACGGACAGGAAGGCCTTGAAGGTCAGTACCAAGCAGGGACATCAATTATATACTCGAAGCGTCCTTGTCATTTTGATGGTAAGCTCTCGTGGCCGTTCTGGCTGAGCACTCACTATGTGCCAGGAGCTGACTGAGGGAGTCAAGCGTTACCACCTTATGTCCACTAGAAGCCCCTCAGGGTGGGTGTCACCAATCCCTTTTTCAAATAACAAAACTGAGCTTCAGAAGGACTCGGTCACTCTCCAAAGGGCACCGTGCCAGAAAATGGCGGAAAGGAGGCTTCCCCTCAGCTCTCACGGATTCACGGGTTATTTGACACGAGTGTTCAGGACCACAGTGGACAACAGAAACCCACCTCATGGACCAGAGAGATAGCTCAGTGGAATAAGTGCTTACCTGGCAAGCACAAGGTCCTGAGTTCAATCCCTGGTACCACCAAAATAAATAAATAAACAAACAAACTTACATTGCTTTTGGGCCTGGGAAGATAGCTCAGTAAAATAAGTACTTGCCAGGCAAGTGGAAGGTCCTGAGTTCAATCCCCGGTACCGCCAAAAAGGAAAAAAAAAAAAAAAAAAAAATCAGTATAGGTCTTAAAAAAAAAAAGAAAGAAAGAAAAAACAGAAACTCACCTCATGGGTCATGGCAGTCACAGGGGCACCAAATCGTTGCACTCAGACTTGGCAAGTACAAGAAGAGACTCACACACTGGCCTGCGTCAGCCTTCTTCAGGGAGGCTGAGAAGATGATGAAGAAAAGTTGTTTTCATGCCGAAGAATTCCATCCTCAGTGCAGAAGGGATGATAGAATTAGAAAGTCGCCTTCCTGAGACCCTCGGAGGAGTGTGGACCCGAGCGTTTGTTACCTGCATCTCGGAAAACTGCTCCAAGAGTGCTAGTTGGAGAGCTCTGTGACGGAGGGCCCGGGCTGGCAGTGCAGGAGCCCAGCCGAAGGAAGCGGCTCTGCGGTGTGACACTGTGGGGAGGACACACGCCACCTGTGAGCTGGTCAGCGCAAAGAGCCAGCCTGCGTCGAGGCCAGCCTTTAGCTCTGTCACGCTGTGGGAAGCAGAGAGGAGTGGCCGCGTCTCGACGGTATGTCAGTGCCCTGAAGAACAGGGGAGCCAGGATGGGAGAGACCTGACAGGCCACCGAGGCGGGGCGCGACGTCCCCTGAGTGTGGACCCACACAAGCCAGCAGTGCAGGGACATCTCGGGATGACGAGAAAACTCGTGGAGTCCGTCTGTCGGGCAATACCAAGGGCTTCTGTTGGCTTCATTGGGAATGATAATGGCATGGCGGTCGTGTGGCGGAAACCACCAGGCACAGATGCACTGGGCCAGGCAACACAGAGACAGGCTGGGGCGCAGGGTGGCGTTGGGGATTCACTCTGAATGTTGCAAAGCTGGGGGAAGCAGCCTGTCCACTGAGACAGGAGCGTGTGTGGATTCATCTCGCTATTCTCTCCTTTCTGTGGAATGCTTGGGGATTTCTGTGATAAAAAGTGGAAAAGAAAGGTCCATATAGAGGAACAGACGCTGCCCCGGATCTTATTCCAGAGACTGTGGGCTCCTGGGTCCTGACCTTAGCCCTTCTCAGCTGGCAGGTATGGGGTCAGACGGGGCACAAGGCAGGGGGGCTGGCACCCCCTGTTGTCACAGCCTGACTACCGAAGCCCCGGGGAAGGCAGGAGATAGAGCACAGCCCTTCTGTCAGGTGACCAGAGTAAGCCATCATTTCTGCCACCAGGAAAGGGACACATGGAAGACAGGGTTTTCAGAGCAAAGGGCGACACTGCCAGCGACTCACATTTTCCTGTTGTCCTTTCCTTCAGAGGAGGTGGCTTTCAGGAAGAAAAGGCTGTGTATTAAGTTCATCCCCCGGGATTCAACTGAAGCCGCCATCTGTGACATTCGGATCATGGGCCGAACCAAGCAGGCACCGCCTCAGTACACGTTCATTGGGTGAGTCCCAGGGACACCACTTGTGACCAGTGCTTTCCTCGGGGTGCCCAGCCACTCCTGAGGCTGCAGTCCTAGAACTGAGTGCAAGGCGAGGAGGCAGAGCTTCCAGGCCAAGGGAAGGCTCAGGGGGCGGTCGGGGGCCAGGCCACACTCCAGGGCCTGGAGCAGTGAGTGCTGCTGGACCACGCAGGCAGGGACAGAGCGCTGGGGCTGTGGACCATGGCAGGGCCTCCTAGGACATGGTGCAGGCACCCTAGGCAGCCCCAGGGGCTCTGCTCGGAGGAGAAAGCACAGCTGTTGCATGCTCTCTGAATCCTCACTCTGGGTTTCAGTCTGACGTTTGTCTTCACAATAAGAGGGAGCTGCTGTTGCAGGGTCCGTTCATGTCCTGTTCCCTGACAGCCTCGGCATGGGACACAGGCCTGACCTCGTGAGCACTGCATAAATACTAAGCACAGTGAAATCTCAGGATTTCACTCTCGACTCCCTTAAGTGACAGAAAACCCATTCCAGACTGGCTCAAACTAAAGCAAGTTTGGTGACAGGTGTAAGAGAAAAGTTCAGAGGCCAGAGTGGCTTCTGGTGCTAGAAGTAAGAACTCGGAGGGTACCTGGGACTTAACCTCCCTGCCCCTCCTTGCTCTCAGTCCTCCAGGAGGCCTGTAGCTGCTCCCTGTACCTGACACCTGCCTCCCCAGGGAGTCCCGGTGAGGCACCCTTCCTCCAGGTTCAAGTCCAGAGGCCCAGGTGAAGCTGCGCTCCAGGTAGTTCACACAGGACTTCTAGAATTCAGTGTCTGTCCTGGCTGATCCAAGTAGGATTAGTGTGCCCTGCACTGGTCACTGTTCAAGAAAATGTCCTCCTCTGATTAACCAGGCTGAGCAGGAAACATGGTCAGGTCTGCTGGAACTTAAGGACAGTCAAGGAGGATGTGGGTACCCCAAAAAAAGAGGCGAGATAAAAATCACAACAGAAACTTGGGTCCCCCAGGGGAACCTGCTGCAGGTGGCCCGCAGCCTGGTCGGCCACTGGCCTGTGCCTCAGGCCACACTTTGCGGGCATCACACTTGTCACCAGGTGTGTTCTCAGGTGGCCTGGAGGTCAGCCTGCTTGGTCTGCCGTGTACTCTGCTTGGCTGTTACTCATGTGAGCCGAGAGCTGCCCTGACCCAGACACGGAGTGGGCCATGGATGCTCCCTGCCTGTGAGGCTGAAGAGCTGGGAGCAGGTACTGCAGAGAGGCTCGTGTCATCTTCATACGCCTCAGTGCCTTTAGACTCCAGCCACGGGATCCCAATGCTCTGCATCAAGATTTTGAGGTTTTTAAGGACTGGGGGGGTCCCTAAGTTGCCCAGGTTGGGCATGAGCTCGCCATCCTCCTGCCTCAGCCTCCCAGGGTGCCTCTGAGATTACACACATCTCAAAATTTTAAAAATATTAAAAGGGCGGAGGATATGACTCAGTGCCCTGAGTTCGGCCCCTACTATGCAAAAAGAAGGTAGAGGGCTGGCGAGATAGCTCAGCAGTCTACAGTGCCTGCTTACGCAAGCTTAGGCAGCCACAGGGACAGCAGTTCGATCCCCAGTATCACATGCCATGCCAGCCCCACCCTCAGGGTGTGCTGAGCCAGCCAAAAAAAAAAGAAGGTGAAGGAGGAGGACAGCAGTAAGGACCCAGGCCGGGCGCGTGTGCAGCTCAGCAGAGCACAGGCTAAGCATGTGCACGGACCGAGTTCAGCCACACCTACCAAAACATGCATGGAAAGATAAAAGAAGGCTCCTGCGGTCACCCCCCTCCAATGCTGTGTGCTTAACAATCCTGTTTTGCAACACGGTCTAATTATGCAAACAGCCTTGCAAGCGTAGGAAATAGTTAAGAGAATAACCATAGTTCAATAACTTGAAAGCAGCTATTTACATATAAATAGTAGGAGCCAACACTTTAGTAATGAACTCTTAAAGTCCAATTTTTAGTAACTGTGTGTTTTTTAACTATAAACTACACCATTGCAAAAAGATGCAATTTTAACCAATTTAAACAATTCTAAAGTAATAGATTTTTACCAATATTTGTCTTGATCATCAAAACTGGAGCTTTTTCCTTGATATTATTTTGGAAAGATGGTTAATGTATTGTTTAATTCCATCCTGGACTAAAAACTCTTTCCCAGAGAAAAAAAAATCCCAGAGTTCTTTTTCTTTTTCTTGTTTTTTAGGGAAGGGTCTACAGGGTGTTCAGGGTCTCACTACTAGATCGGACTCATAGTGATCCGCCTGTTCACAGCCTCCCAAGAGCTGGGATTACAGCGTGCACCACCACGCCCATTCTCAATTGCCGTCTCAGCGCCCCCCAGAGGATGGGACCGGCATGGCCCAGAGTTATTTTTAAATAAAGAAAGAGAATTACAGTTTAGCAGCTCTGCATCACTTCTTCTTAGGAACAGACCCTGATCATCGCTCTGTGAAACTAGGGTAGCTGATGAGGATGGACAGGGCTGAGCTTTAGGGGAGTTCCGAGGGCACGCGGAGAAGCTTCCCATAGAATAACATTTTTGCTGAGTTTTTTGGAGGGATGCTATTCATTTGTTTCTGGTCTGAAAGACACAGCTCTGTGGGGTTGTGGTGAAGCTGCCTACGGCTAAAGTCATCCTGGTTCACCTCCTGGACAGGGCATGCCTGTCATCCCTGCACTCCGGGAGGCCGAGGCAGGAGGATGGCAAGTTCAAGCCAGCCTGGTCAACTTAAGGACCTCAGGTCCCACCTCATAAGCACCACTGCAGTGACACAGTGTATGTGCACTGCTAAGTGTGGCTCAGGGTGGCTGGAGGAGATGGTTGTGTCACAAAGGCCTGCCTGCTGGCACCATCACACTCACGCGAGGCTGTGGCTGTGACCCATCTTATCCAGGCAAGCCCCGGCTCCCTGGGGTTTGAGCTTTGGATTCTTTCAAGTGAGTTGCTTTGTTTTGTGGCTCAAGTCAATGCTCCCAGCTCAGGAGAACCATGAACGTCTCTCTTTTCTCCTAAAGGGAGCTGAACAGCATGGGGATCTGGTATCGAATGGGCAGAGTACCAAGAAATCATGACTCATCTCAGCCCACGACACCGTCACAGTCATCAGCTGCTTCCACCCCGGCCCCCAACCTTCCCAGGTGAGGCCCGTGGTGGTGTCTCATGGTCTCGGGGCTTTGGGTGTGCACTGCATGCTCCAGAACACGCCACCCGGGATCCGCTGAGATGGTGCAGGATACACACACATAATGACTGTAGAAGTTCCGTCTAGACTCAGGCCTTCAGGGGGCTCTTTAAAGCCCAGGTAGAAATCTGTGCCCTGCGTGAATATAAAGGCCATTCTGTGTTCTATTCTGCGCATGTGCTGCAGGCTCCTGAAACAGCAGAATATGCAACCTAAAATGGGCTTGGTATTTGAAAGAGCTCATGGCTATGTGTAGACTCGTGTGGTAGCCGCGGGGCTGGGATTTCTGGCCTCTGGTAAGCAGAAGACCCTCTCTGCCTCAGCAGTACCCTCTTTGGGACTCATGAGTGTCCTCAGTAGTTATATTCAGTGTTACATGGTTTCTTTCCCAGTGAGCTATAAAATAGTGGATCAAACTGCAGGCTACTCTTCACCTAATTTCAGTTATAATAGAGGGTGTACTAGTCTACACTTTTTGCAAAAAGCAGATGGTGAGACGAATCTTGTCATATTAAAAACCCATGCCGTGGGCATGGTGGACCACCATACTCCCAGCACTGTGGGAAGCTGAGACAGGAGGATCAGTGTGTGGGTTCAAGGTCAGCTGGGGCTACCTAGTGGGTTTAAGGGTGGCTTGAACTATGTGGCAAATCCCTGTGTCATAAAATGAAAAACAGTAATAAAAAAAATCACTACTAGTAAATTGTTTGGGGGAAAGGAGCAAACAGGACTGAGTGTGAGAAAGGGTTTGCAAACATAAACAGCAGAGAAGGTGAGATGGTGTCCTTTGCAGATTAATGTCACATAAGTGAGAATGAGCCACAAAGCTTCCATGCGGGTGAATAGTGTGCGACAGTCCTTCCGGGAGTGGGACAGCACAGGCCTGGGGGTGCGGAGCCACCTTGCTCGGGTCCAGCACCCACACTAGGGTCAGCTCTGCTTTGGGCCCGTTGCAGGGCCTGGGAGGCCGCATAGCTCCACAGGGGTTACTGCTGCTCCTAGTTGGCAGCATAGTATTTGGAAGGGCCCAGAGGTGGGGACTGTGCTAATTCTGTTGCATAAGGATGGAGCTTCGTTTCCCAGGTGCAGTGGGCAGAGTGCTCTCCCAGGAGGATCACTTGTCCCTGAGGCCACCAGGCGGAGCACGCCCACTATAAGGAGCTGGATGGACTCGGAGGGCGTCAGAACGGAGTGTTACAAGGCTTATATATTTTATAACCTCTGTTGTACAGTTTAGGGTTTACAATGGCTGCAAGGAAATTGCATCAGTTTTGTTTTACTTGCCAAATAAAACAAATGTCAAAATAGTCAATATAAAATGTATTCTAATTTGGCTGAGTTAAGCCAGCCAGAGTGCAGTAGGATCATTGAACGCACATTAATGCTGCCAGGTAAAAACCGCTGGCCGTCCCAAGCTCTCCTCTCCACTGTACCGTGATTTACAGGTACCTTGCACATCCAGGCAAGCTCCTCATTCACCATGGGTTTTCGTTTCTGTCCTTTGTGAGGTTTCTCAAGGCCTTCTTCCCCCAGTATTATTTTCCTACCCAGTATCTTTGTTGTTTTAAAAGAACGAAACGCCTATTACTGACCTGGATTTTCACTGACCACTCGCGAGAGGATGAGTGCCTTGGAGATGTCAGTGTCTGTAAACTTCCCCGAAGAGGCAGCTCAGCCTCCTTTGTCCTGGGCAAAGGTCAAGGCCTTCTACAGGCGCAGAAGGCTCCAGGGCCCAGGATTTCGTGGCGCCAGCACCCTCCTGGTCCCCAGCAAGTGTTGGTGAGACAGGTGCTGCAGCTGCTCCGGATGACCCTCAAATCCCTGAGCACTGCAGGGTCTCCTCAATATGAGAGCAACATGGGCTTCTAGGAAATTGGTAGAATGTAGAAAATAATAGGAAAGTGAATTCCATTTCCAAGGGCAAATGCTCATAAGCTTTTGTTGTATTTTCCTTTGAGTCTTTTTCCTGCATGCTTTTTACATAAGCGATTCCACAGCATGTTACCGCAAGTTTGCGACCTGTGCTGTTTTCTCATGGTGTATTGAACCACAGGCATTAGAAATGATCTTCAAGGTTGCTCTTTGTGTGGACGAGGAGCGAGTTGCAGAGCCCGTGCCGCGCACAGTGGTGATGCAGCGCCCTCTACTGACTGACCATGGGGTGGCGGGGAGGCGTGTGGGGCCGGGTGCACCAGCCTTTTCCCTGCCTGACTGGAGCTGGCAGGAAGAGGGAGGAGTCCCGGCAGATGGACTGCCTTCCTGAGCCTGGGCGTTCCTCTGAGAAGCTAGAAGGTGCCTCCATTTCTGTCATCACTTTTAGAGAGCTGTCATCTCAACGTGATTTCAGACAAAAGTCCTTTGGGTGGACTTTGTGTACCAGCGGGGATGCCTCCCCTTTCCAGAGGCAGGCTCCGCCCCTGGGCACAAACACATCCAGCCTATGATTGTCTCGTTATTGCAGAGATGCTCGTGGTGACACCAGATGCGGTGCCTGGGGAGACAGGTCCTCCCTGGCCCTATCCAGGGAACCAGATGCAACATGTGGCAGAGTTGGCATCAAAGGCCGCATAAAGTGGCCAGCAGAACTGGCCTTTCCTGTGCATTAAGTCTTCAGCTTGCACCAGACGCTCACACTTCCTCTTGGCAGGGGGCAGGTGAAGAAGGGCAGGTGCTCCCCCCAAGGTGTGGAGCCCCGACTTCCCATCCTCTGCAAATCCCTCGGGTGCATTGTCCAATGGGGCCAGGGTCTGCTGGCCTAGGGCCCTGTGTGTCCACCCCCTCACTGCTCTTCTGGGCCTGTGAGTCAGCCTGGAGCATCCAGCGGGTAGGGTTTTCTGACTCCTCAGCCGTGCTGATGCCTTAGGCAGGGGTGTGGATCGAGGAGGCACCCGCCCGGCGTTAGCAGTGCGTCCCGTAGGAGCATGTACACGAGGCCTCGCCTGCTCTACTGGCAGCTCTTCGGCGGCCAGAACAGAGGTCCGGGAAACCTCCAGTAGGCAGAGGGACCCAGTAGATTGAGCACCAGGAGCCCCCAGTGCAGACAGCAAGTGGTTCTCTGTGGATGGGGAGCTGGCCCCAGAGGCCTCTGCCCCTGGCGCGCTGAGCAGCGGAGTCAGCACTTGATAAAGACGTCAGAGGTGCACTTAAATCAAGCTTGCAGGTGACGCGGAGTCATTAGGGAGCGCTGATGTGCCAAGTGACAGAATCGATACTCCGCATCTCCTCACAGTCCCTGCACCTGCAGGATCCAATAGATGAGAGGTGACGAGTGCACATGAAGGCCACTGAGGCTCGCACGGTCCACAGCACGGGCGCTGATGCAGGGAGGCCTGGCTGTGCTGGCTGTGCCAGGCTGGGGAGCGGGGAATGCGACCTGCTGTGTGTAGCCAGAGACCTGTCCCATGTCCCTGCCCCTGGGCACCCTGCCAGGTGGCATCACTCCTGCATGCCCCATGGGACAGCTGCCTGAGAACAGTGCTGAGCTTTGACCTGGCAGGTGCCAGCTCGGGTGCATGGTGGTCGGCATGTCAGGAGAGTGCAAATGTTTTGGGGTGGGATGGGAAGAGGGAGGCTTCCAGGAGCTGCCAGAGCCCAGTGCTGGATGTTTGGGCTCAAACTGCCCCAAATGGGAATTTTGTGGTGTTGAAGAAGCTGCCTGGGGGCCGGGGGAGTGGTGCCGTGAACGCACGACTGCCTAGTCAGGTGGCATTAGACTTTTCCAGGCCTTTGATGACGTTAGAGTAATCGTACTCCTTAAGCTTTAAGAAACGTACCACCTTGCTGAGCATGCGGTGCACCCCTGTGATCCCAGCACCCTGGGAAGCTGAGGCACGAGAATGAAAAGCCCAGGCTCAGCTCAGTAACTCAGCAAGAACCTGTCTCAAAATTTGAAAAAGGGCTGAGGATGTAGCTCAGTACAGAGGCCCTCGGTTCAATCTCCTTTACTCCCAGCGCCACCAAAAGAAGCACCATCTCTCCGGAGAACTTCAGGTTCAGCAGAGTCCTTGGTAGGGTCCCCTGGGGGACCTGCAGTGGGCAGGGCAGGCTTCGAGCATGGGACTGCCCTCCAAGGCCTGCTCTGGGGGCTGCAATGACCGACTTCCTCTCTCAGGGCGATGCTGAGAGGGTGCTGGGACACCAGCCCTGGACAGAGGCACCCACAGAGGCCTTGCAGCTCCACTCTGAGTCTCAGCCCAGAGTTGGCACCTGGGAGCTGATGGGCGCCCTCTTGTCCCAGTGAGTGAGGAGCTGAAGGATGTTTCATGTAGACTCAGCCTTTAGCTGGTGCTACCCTAGAAATCTGGAATGTTGGTGCCCGGAGCTGTGTTCCCTTACCATCTGTCTGGGGTGCCCAGCAGTGTACATCATGGCCCTTAAGGATAAGCCACTAACCACAGCCCCTGGGTCATGGCTATGTCCTGTGACCCCTTCTCTGACCTAGTCCTTCCCCGGGAGAAAAGGCTCATTCTCCACCAGGCCATGTCGCACATGGCTCATGTCCCAGCCACAGGGGGCCCACAGCCCCCTTGAGGTGCAGCCTCCCTGGCCCCTCCTATGCATCCTCAGAAGGTGGCCTGGCACTCCTCTGAGGTGTATCCGTGATCTCTGGTGATTTGTCAGCTTCCAGCGAGTTGTCAGTCACAGGCCCCAAAGTCTGTTTCTCAGTGACAGACATAATTGTACTTAACTTTTTGCGTGGATATTATCAATCTGTGACAGCTACTCTGGGAAATGGGGCATTTTGATTGCAGAAGATCTGTCACATGCACTTAGTCTTCCTCTCAGGGACACCTGGATTCAGTCACAACTTTTGTATGTGGATGTCAGGTTTAGAGAACATAGATCCTTGCTGACCTCAGAAATCGTTCCATCACTCTGGTCCCAGGGCTGTCATCTGAAAGGTTAATGGCCCTTTCTGCAGGAGAGAAGAAATCACACCAAGGTGATCTGGAATTCAGGGCACGCTGCCCAAACTCACCCGCAGTCACACCCAGTGCCAGAGCTCACAAGCAAGCCATGCTCTGTCCCATCTCCTGCCCCTGCCTTCGTAGCCCGATTTGGGGACCAATTCCATTACCTCCCTGTCAGCTAGCCAATTCAGCGGTGGGCATGGAGCCTTTGTCGCCGGCTGGAGTCCCCTCGTCTACGCTGACACCTGAAATCCTCAGGCGGCCTCTGTCAGTTTTCAGTTATAAAATGGTCTTTGTACTTCAGCTGACATCTGTCACCTGAGAGGCCTGCACCACTCAGACCAGGGAGGCCTCATCTTCTCCTCCTGCGCCGGTGTCTGCCACCTGTTCTGAGTGCCAGACAGCTTGACGCTGGGGCTGCTCGCCTGTGGGAAGGCCCAGCCCTTCCTGCTGGGGGCTCTTGGAGGCTCTCCATTTGGGAAGGGTTGTGCAGGTCCTTTGTCAAGGTGACCTTCTGAAGGCAGCACCTAGGGGTGACTCCGGGGACTCTTTCTCCCCACAACAGTGAACACACTCTGGGGTTATTTGAGCTCCTCTCCTACAGTGCCAAGGGATAGTCTGACATGGGTGTTCGTGCAGATTTGGGGCTTGCCATTCAGCACGGGAGCCCCCACATACTGATCCCTCTGCAGGACAGGTGGACTGTCTCCTCTGCCACCTGAAAGTGACTTATGCTTTTGTTTTAAGACAGGATGCACATTTGCATTTCTTTCCCCAACTGCAATCCTCCTTTTATAGTGAAGACTGGAGCGCTGGGCTTTAAGGCCCAAGGGGCGCAAATAGCAGCTCTGTGACTTGAAATGTCTCCACCCCTTGAGTGGCTGGAAGAAGCCCAGCACCTGGCTGTTTTAGAGAGAAGCCCTGGGGAGCAGGACCCACATCCAGAGCTGGCCGGGAGGGGCACCCAGAGCTCAAGTATGATTCCATGCCAGCAGCCCACACTGCTTCCTTTGTTCCTAACCAAAGGCTTGACCAGCCTGGTCCTATTGGGCTTTTCAAACATGCCATTCAAGGGAGCCTTCCCTTGCTTCCTGCTGTCTGACCCGCCTCCCATGCCAGCCTGTACTCATCAGGTACTTCCTCTTAGATTCTGGGCCTCTCCTCTTATCATTTCCAAAGCACCTCTGATCAGCCCCCTGCCAAGCTGTCCCCTTGGGCCCGCCTGTCCCCAGGTGTTAGACTGCACCTCCAGGATGCTCCCAGTGGTCCCAGCCTCCTCCTGCTGCTGCTGTACCCCCAGCCAGCCCAGACAGCCTGGCCCACGTTGTTTCCCTTCCTTTCCTCCAGCTGCCGGCATCATGCAATTTGGCATTTCCTGCTTCCCCGACATTGCTGCCTGTTTTTATGTTCCACTGCACTGGCTGAGTTTGCTGCTGATTGGTGACAGGGATTCTCATGTTTCCTATTCTCTTTTAAAATTCTGGAAAAGGCTGGTGACACACAGCAACAACAGGGATGATAATGTTGTGTTGCTGTGCATCAAAACCTAGCAAGTGCTTTCAGCTGTCATGTCACTTGGTGTAGGACTCGTACAGTGAAAATGTGGCCACAGGATGGAAGGGGCCTCTGAATTCCAGGTGCCTCGCACAAGAGAATTATTCGCAGAGTACGTTCACTCAGGATATGAAGTGAGCTAGTGTAGAGGCCTAGGACCAGATACCACATTTGCCCATCTGTCCATCTACTAGCCAGCCCACCAACAGGGACACATATTGCATGGACTGGGGGTCAGGCCCCGCTCCAGCGCGTCACAGACCCTCAATCCAGCCTAATAACCACTCTGGGCAGGTACAGTTAGCAGCCTGGTTTTCTGCTGAGAAAATGGAAATGAAAGGGTTAGCTTACCTTGCCCAGGGCCACACAGCCATGTCGGAGCTGGGTGCTGGACTGGGCAGGCCAGCTGTCTTTAGCTTGTAGAATGTCACTGCTACATGTGGTCACAGGGCTTCTAGTGGTGAAGCTTTCTCTCCTCAGGGGCTGTCAATTTCTCCAGGCTTTTGAGGAGCCCCAGGGGTAGGGGAACATGTCTTAAGTGTGCTGCAGGGGTGGGGACTTTGCTTCCAGAAGCTTCTATCCCTGGGCATGTCCTAGGCAGTCTGCAGTCACACTCAGATGTGTGAATCTTGGCCAGGGCTTGGGCACTCGGGTCATGGATACTAACTGAGGGGAGCATGTGGTGGTCACACCGCAGGCCCCCCTCACCATCCTCTGGGGGGCTGCAAGGCCGTTGCCTCACTGCAGTTCCAAGCAGTGGGAGTCATTCTGGGGAGCATGCAAGTGGCAGGAAAGAGACCTGCCCAGGGAGGTGGCCTACGCGTCTTCCAGACGCTGGCATGGGGAGCCATGGCTGCCCCTGAAACAGCACCAAACTTCATGTTGGTGTCAGGGTAATTTTGAAGGAGAAATTTCATTAGAATGCAGTTTGGTATTGTTAGATATGAATGATGAGTTTAGGCTGAGCAGTACACTTTTTGATATTAATTTTTAATAGGGCTTCTTGGGAAGTCAGGGCTTCTATTTAATGAAGAATTGACTATTACTCAATACGGCTCCCACCTCCTAGCCGGCCTGGGTGCTCAGTCTCTCCTCGCACAGATTTTGACAAGGTATTTGCTGCTTGTAAATGTGCTATCTTTGTGGTTGTTGTGACTTTTTTGTGAGGGTCTTATTTTTCTCAGAGGTTGCGATGATTACCTGTGCTTTTTGGTGGAGGTTGTCCCAGGAAACAGGGTTATAAATGTAAAATCATTCCCTCCTGGGCCCGGGAGTGCTCGCGTGTGTGAGGGCTCTTTGTGTAGCCAGCTCCTGCTCCAGGGTTTGAAGAGGGGCCTTTTTCAGGATTATGAAAATAGTTTTCCGTGTGTCAGAACAGATTTATCAGTTCACTTTAGGGTCGGTTTTGTGAACCAGACCATTTAGTGGAGGATATTTTACCTTTTATCAGAGTGGAAGCTGACAGTCTATTTGCAGGTAGCTCTACGGAATATTTCACCTGGGTCTCTCAGTGTAAATCTAGCCGCCAAATAAAGTAAAAATGAGCGTTACACCAGAGCTATTTCCTGGGGTTTTATTACGCACCCCCCCCAACTATGCTGTTGTATTTCAAGGCAAGGTTTCAATTATTAATTTGGATATTTAATAAAATCCTTTGCTCGTGGTAACTTTCAAAAGGCCTTTTGAGTTTATTTGGGTCGGGGTTTTGCCCATGGGTAGGATAGAATTCAATCTGAATATCCTTCTTGAGCAGCAGATGTTTTGTTTCCAGTTGAATAATAATATTAATAATAACTATTATTAGAATAAATACAATTATCATCATCATCACTGCTATTTCAGCTACAGCATTTTGAGCATGTTGTGCCAGGCATTGTGTAAACACTTGAGATGTATGCACATATGCATGTGTGTTCATACACATACACACATCTACATAGCTTCAGTCTTTACAACCATGCTAGGAGCTGAATGATGGTGCCCTCGATTTAAGAGGGCAAGACTGACCTTGGAGAGTCTGATTAATGAAGGATTTGGAGGGGCTGGCAGGGAGCAGTGGCCCACCTTCAGCCCGGCCTGCCTGTAGGGAGCCTTAGAGATTCCTGATTCTAAGGACCTGTTTTCTGTGGCCAGAGGGTGTGAGCTATTAGGAGACCAAATATGACCGCCCAGCCCACAGCTGTTATCCGTACCCCACAGCCTCCTCAGCAGGGCTTTATTTCTCTAACCAGATTGTTTTCCACAGCTCTGGAGATGGATTGGGAAGGAGGAGAGGAATGTTGCCTCGGGTCCTTTGTTCGGGTGTGCTGTTTTTCTGTGGAAGAGTGTTCGCCGCCTGCCCAGCGCTCTCACGCACGCAGCCCGTTATGAATCTGAGTTTGGCAAGCGCCCTGACTGTTGAATTTTGGAAAAGTGGCTATTTTAGTAGGCTGGAAGAAGATGAAAAGCTAGCAGTGCCCATATGTTCTTGGTTTTTAGAAGTAAGGTCAGCGAGGTTTAGAGACTCTTTAAATATTTCAGTTTATAAGATTAGACTAGATCATCTGGAATGGAAGTGTGCCGCCCCTGGTCGGGGGCACGGCTTTTTTCTTCATTTCTTTTATATGGGAGGTAGGTGTTTCGGCATGCAGGGTTCAAGTGTAATAAAACTTAAATGTAGAGAATAAGTACCGTGAGGTGGAGTGTTGCTGCAGCCGTGAAAGTTAGTTTCCTTTTCTATTTTTTGAAAGTAATCAGTGACTTGGAAAACAGCAGATTGGTACTAGGATTGTAACTCAGGCAACAGAAAGCTCCCCAAGTTTAAAGAAGTGTATTTACGTGGTTTTCACCCTTCTTCCGAGGAACTGTTTCCTTCACCCACTGAAATCTTCCCCAATGGAGATTTGACATCCTGTGACATACATTCATACAGTTTTAAATTCAACACAAGCATACATTTTCAGTTAAGACGTTTTCTCCTGAGCTCAGATGATGTGGGGGTTGTTTCCGTGATTCCAAGACAGGTCCAGAAGCCTGGCTCCTGAGCAGCTCTCCTGCCTGGCCCTCCCGCCTGACCCCAGCTGGGCCCAGGTCGCACCCCGAGGCAGAGCACACCCAGCATCTTGTGATTCTCGGTTCTCACTGCTGCGGTGCAGGGTGGGCCACCAACGTGAACTGCCAGGAGGCTCCGGGAGACGCCTGGCTGTGGTCGTCACTGCCGTGGTGCAAGAGTCCAGCGCCCAGAACCAGGGACCCGGGCTTTCTTCCCCTAGGGGAGCAGAAACTCTGTGTGCTTACTGGAGTTTCCTGTCACGTTCAGCGGAACATGTTCCCTCTTCATCCCTCTTCGATTCTAAATTTCAGAAGTAATTTGTCACTATAGAAGAGAGTGTCATTAATAACCATTATTTAGAGCTGTCGAGTCTTCCTCTCTGTATGTGAGTGTCTGAGTTAAGCATCCAAAAAATTGGCCTTGTTGGTGGCACACGGCGCCTCCACCTTGACAGATCCAGCCCGCCCCGCCCCTGGCCTGCTCACGGGAGGCCTCACCCCCGCGTCTGCCTTTAATCACCAGGAGGGTGGCGACAGAGACTGCCCAAAGCCTGTCCTCCTGGAATTCATTAGCATTATTACCAAAGACTGTGCTGTAAATGGAGAGGGTTCTTTTTAATGGCTCAGAAAAAATTTTCTGCTTAACTATTTAAAAAAAAAAAAAAAAAGAGAGAGAAGCAAAGAAAGACTTTTCTCATCAAACATTTGAAACCAAGTCATCAGAAACCCAGGCTTTTGATCCCGTCAGGTGTGGCCCCTTAGCTGTGAAGCCAAAGTCGCTCTCATCTGGTCACTCTGGGCCGTGGGGTGAGGGCTGAGGAGCACCCCAACTTTCTGAGGGTGGTTGTAAAAAATGAGCTGCCGTTCAATGTATGTTAATGCGCGTTGTTATTCTTCACATTAAAATTCCACTAAAGTACTAATAATTACTGTTAATATCTTCCCGTGGAAACTTCAAGTAAAGGAGCAATAGTAGAAACAGTATTTAAGGGAGAGTTGCTGCATGATAAGAATGCAAATAAGTGTGATTAGCCTAATGATTTTGCCGGCGCCATGGCGGTGCGGCAGCAGTGTTGTGAATATGTCACCCGGCACCCGTGAGTTTGGGAAGTGTGTCAAAACACAACTTCAATTAGTTTGCTCTAATTATGGCTCTGGAGAGTTTGTAACTACATCACTCCTCATTAAAAGAGATTTTCTTATATGGATTAATGCAACATATAAAGGAAAGTTTCAAAGTTCCTGGCGCCATTTGCTCCATCAGGAGCAAGCCTGGAGCAGGCCTGAGGGATCCCAGGTCACCCGCTGCGGGCCGAGGCAGGGGCCGTGCCCTGCTGTGGCTGACCCGCCTTCAAGCGGCCCTTGAGCCTGGAGCCATGAGGATGCCCCCAGGAGGGTCCCTGGGCCTGCTGGAGCATTCATAGGAACTTGCTGATCTGAAACTACAGGGAGACACTCCTCTTAACATTTCAGGGCATCTCAGTTCACGAGGCCGGACTTAGCGGCACCCAGACCTCCATGGCCAGCCGCAGTGTGCAGACTCAGCCTTCGGCCCTGAAGGCAATGCCTGTGTTTGGTCCTGTGGAGTCACAGAGGGTCTGTGAGATGCAGCAAAGCTCTTTATGTGTAATAAAACCGAAGTGCACCAAGGACGCGTGATCTGTACCTTGCACTCGAGCGCTCATAGTGTGCTGCTGGGCACGGGCAGTGCAGCAGGAAGAAGCAGAGCCCACACCTTCTGGTCCTGCTCCTGGCCTTCCTCTCCCTATGGACACCAGCTGTGCCCACCATGCCCTCCCAAGGCTCCCCTTGGCCTGGGATTGGGACAGCCACATCTTGTCACTTTGTCCCCTTGCCTCAGTTTGGCTGGACAATGCTACTTCCTGGAACTTCACTGTCCCTTGCCTCCCTCCTTGTCCTGGGCAATGGGTCACAACAATACTATGACCTGCTTGAGGAACTCAGTAGTACTTTTTTTTTAATCCTTTATTTATACATGTGGTACAGGGTCTCCCCACGCAGCTTGGACTTGTAATGATCCTCTTGTCTCAACCCCCCCAGTGCTGAAATTACAGGCGTGTGCCACCACATGTTTTGGTGGCCAACATGGCTCTGGGACCCGCACAGCATATAGTACTAGGGATTGAACCCAGGTACTTGCATTTACCAGGCAAGTGCCAGACTGCTGAGCTGTCTCCCTAGCCCCATCAGTGGTGCATTTTGAGTCCCAAGATTTAAACTTGTATTGCTTGAAGAGGAGTCCTAGGTTTGACCTGCCTCCCTGTGAACCAGCACAATGAAGGGTGCCCAAAATGCAGCTTGGAATACACTGTTGTTGTCCCCTCCACTGCACCCTCTAGCATTCCCTTTGTCATTACTTTTGGGGTGCGTGTATGTGTGTGTGTGTGTGTGTGTGTGTGTAGGAGATGAGTATCATGGCCATCTTCACAGCACCCACAGGCACTGTTCCCATGAGTAGCACTCCTCAGAGCCTCAGTTTCTCCTCCTGTACGATGAAGCTAAGGACATCACACTGGCAGGAACATGGTGACAGGTACATGGCCGCAGCTGGCATGCAGTGGCACCATCTTGTCTTCGTCCAGGGTTCATTTCCTAATCAGGTCTGAGCTCCAGCATCGGGAAGCGCCCTCCCCAAGACCTTTCTCTGGCTGGCTGTGGCTCCCGCTGCCCCAGCTGTAACCCATCACCAGCGCCCCACCCCAGGTGTCGGGGTCTGGGAGTCAGCGCTGGAGCAGGTCCTCCCCACAGAGCCGGGGCAGGAAGCCCTGTGCTCGCGGGGAGCAGGTGGTAAGGGGTTAAGGCAGTAATTGTGTAAGTCTTCCAGGCTTTCTCCCAGTTCTGCGATAATTTGATGAAGAACTTCACCCTAATTAAATATTCAAATTAGGAATAAGTGTCAATATGGCTTCCCATTGCCTGGAATGATGATTAATTGTATTCAAAACTCTAGTGGCCCTCAGTAATCTAAACCGAACTGTTGTTCTTGATTATTTCTGTACCACACTTGCCATGTTTTTGTTTTAAGATTTAAACTAGTAATTGATTTGCCATATGCTGTCGAGCTGCACACACTTTACAGCTCTGCGTTTAGGAACTTGGGGAGTTTGGTATCGTGGTTTCCTTAGTCTTCTTGTGAGTTTTTTTTTTCTTTTGCTTGTCTAACAGAGTAATTTGGGGTGTGTGTGTGTGTGTGTATGTGTTGCCCACGAGAGATATTCATTACACGGCCAAGGTGGTAGGCTGAAGTTGTGTCAACCATGGCAAAGGGTTGCTTGAGTGGGAAAGGAGCAGGCCTGCTTGGGTGTCTGCGCTGTGCTCTGCGCTGGCTCAGGAAGGCAGTGTGGTCCAGGGGGACCGGCATGCACTGAAGTCCTGTGTGGCCCCCGGCCAGTTCCTCCATGGCTCTGAGCCACTTTTCCCGATCTGTAGCACACAGTTTGCCCCACTAGATTGTTTAGAGAGGAAGCCACAGAACGGAGACCAGTGCAGTGCCTCCGTGAGGGCCACCGTAGGTGACCGCAGGGTCAGCGCCATCAGCAGCCGCCGCCCCCCAGAGCCGCTCCCCAGCGTCGGAGCTGGTCTCCACCTCTGGGACTCCGCGCCTCCACCTGGGCTAACCGAGCTTGCTGAGTGAGGTCTCGTGGGTCACTGTCCTGACACAGGAATTGCCGTTGGTTGCTCGCGCCTTTTGTCCTCCACGCTTTCCTTCCTGTCCCCAGGTGGGACCACGCAGTGCGCGCTCAACAGATGTTGGCTGTTTGGTTTTATTTTTCTTTTCATGGCATTGTTTTAAAATTGAAGCCTGAAACCACATAACCTTTAATTGTATATCTTCGGATATTTAGAGCTTTTTGCAATAGAAGAGATTTATATACGTTTCATTTGGCTTGTAGAAAGGTTCCTAATGGGGATCTGATTCTTTCTTGGTTTTGCAAACTATGTTTATGCCAAGCACAGCGTTTAGCGTATAGTAGGAACG
Source organism: Capromys pilorides (assembly GCA_004027915.1). NCBI lineage: Eukaryota > Metazoa > Chordata > Mammalia > Rodentia > Capromyidae > Capromys > Capromys pilorides. The sequence goes on along the minus strand of PVKN010000336.1, from coordinate 50,137 downwards.
CAATTAAAAAGGAGTCAGTCTCCACATATTAATTATAGCAGACATGGTGGCTGTTGACACAACACTTCCTCTCTGTGGGATGAGATCTTAATATTGAGTGTTACTTGGAATTCAGTTTTAGACCAGGGTATGGAAGTGAGTGAGTTGCTATTTTTTTGAGAACATGTTCATTAGGTTTTACAAAACCTCATTGGTGTTTACTGATGTCAACTGCATAAAAATAAAAAACAAAAAAGGCCCAGCAGAGTGGCTCATACCCATAATCCTAGCCTCTTCTGGGAGGCTGAGGCAGGAGGATCACCAAGTTCAAGTCCAGCCTGGATAATTTAGCAACTTCATGAGATCCTGTGTCAAAAATTTTAAGAATGTGGACCAAGAAGGTAATTTAGTGTGAAAACCCTGAGTTAAGTAAGCCCCAGTACCACCAAGAAATAGTCACTCCTCAGATTGTGAGAGGTGGCGCTGTGTTTTGCGTGTGCTGGCTCCTTTCCTATGTTAGCTCCTAAATCAACAGGAAAAGAAAGCTCACCACAGCTTAAGATGTCTTTGGGCCTAGAGTCATGAAAACAACTGCCTTTTTATTTTAGTGGAACCAGGTTACAGTGGCACCTCTGGATCCCCCAGATACCTCTGCGCCTCCATACGGAAAGCGCAGGGGACTCGGAGCTGACACCCCAACTGTGAGGTCATTGAGGAGGAATCCGTGCCAGCCAGGCCCTTCCAGCTGAACGCGATTCATTTTAATCACCTTCCAGGGCGAGCTAATACCTGAGCATATGGTCCTTAAGAAATAAGGCTCCCCAAACTGTCAGTGCAGGTGGGCAGCGGCCAGGGACCTCTTTCTGACACCGTTGACCAGCCGTGGAGCGCGGACGCTCTGGAAGGTGCTTATTAAAGTGCCAGCAGGTGTGGCGAGGGTCCCCTTCCCTGCGACTCCCTCACCCTGCTCGTGCCAGGTGTTTTATAAGAGCCTTTTTCTTCATTAAGTGGCACTCATTAAGCGCATCCTTACACCTGGCACAGAAGCTGTGCGTCACAGCTGACTCCCTCCCAGTGGTGGTGTGCAGGAGTAAAAGGAATTTCATGCTGCCACTGGCCACTGCCACCACCTCTGTGACTCAGTTGGTGTTGCTTTTGCGTGTTTCTTCCACTGTGTCACACCCCAGACCTTTCCTTCCCTTTGTCACTGCCCCAACCTGGCTCACACCGGACATGTGACAAAGAAACCAGATAAATGTCTCTCCAGCACCCAGGCCTGTGCGGGATCTTTTATGTGGGCCATCTTTTCCAGTTCTTCCCATAAGTTTTTTGTGAGTTTGTGGTACTGGGGATTGAACCTAGGGCCTTTACACTGAGCTACACCCCCAGGCTTTTTAAGAAAAAAATTGTTCTTTTTCTTTTCTTTTTTTGTGATAACATCTCACTAAGTTGATGAAACTGGACTCAAACTTGTGATTCTCCTGCCTCAGTCTCCCTGAATTCTTCTCCTAGTTTTGCCACCTTCTTCTTTCTGCTAAAAAAAGAAATGGATTCTCATGGAAGAACAGTTATATTTAAAAATATATGAGAAAACCACAACACAGCCTCTGTTGTCAACACCAGGAGTGTGGCCCAGCTAGGGGCCTCCCTGTCCCTGAGAGCTGGGACACCCTCCAGGCCTGCTCACACCACGCCCTGCTTGTCCTGGCTGTCCGTGTGCTGTTCTGGAATTTCTCCTCTCCGTGTTTCTCTTACCTATTAGGTTTTTCTGTGTCTCTCAGATCTGGCCTTGGTGGTGGAGGAGCGGCTGGCCAGCTCCTCCTGCTCCTCCTGGTTTAGTATTATGTGAGCATCTGTGTTTCTGACATTGTTCACTGCGGCCGTCCCCAGCTCATCGTGAGGACAGACGCTGCCCCGAGGATACGGTGCCTCTCTTGTGCCACAGCTGAGAGCATGCTGTGCACGCAGCCCCAACCCTTCCGGGGCACAGTGTCAGGCCCCTGACCAGTGCACCGGGCAACCCTGGACCCGTGGTTTCAAGTCTACATTATGTTCTGAGTCAGGTGTTTTAGAACATCACCTCGGGTTTTGAGAACCATGTTTGAGAGCGTGAATCTTGCCACTTGCCCTTCAGTATTGAAATCCCAGCCCCAGCAGACTCTGTCCAAGCCCAGGCCATGGTGCTGGGCAGCTGGTGAGCCCTCGGGATGTCTGGGAGGTGGGCAGCCCCAGTGCCAAGCCTCGAAGTAGGCTTGGAATGATCTGATGTTAGGGAAAATGATGCTAGTATTCTTGTGTTCCACCTTAAATAAGGATTTCCCACATTTTAGGCAATTCCCTCATGTGTCCAAGGAGCAAGAATAAATGATTGTCTTTTTGTCCCACTTCCATTGAGCTATCTGAAACAAATGTGTTCTGTGTTGTCTGGCTGTGTTACCCAGGCTGCTCTGCCCAGGTTCCTGGGTTCAAGTGATCATCCTGCCTCAGCTCCCCAAGCTGGGATTATAGATGTGCGCCACGGCGTCCGGCCTGAAGCACACTTTAGTGTACTTCTTCTAAAGGAAGGGATGTAAATGAGCTTTCGTTCCTGTCTTCAGGCATAAAATACAGTTTGAAGGAGTGAAATATTTCTGAACCGCCGCCCTCTCTACCAGCAGACCTCATAGCACTTTGCCTCTGTCATCCAGTGTGACAGAAGCAAAGTCACAAGTCGCTATCAGTGTAGGGGGGGCACAGCGGGCTTAGGCACTTTTGCTGCCCGTCCTGAAAAGCTCTGAACCCCTTCTCACCCTCTTTCTTGTTTTAATCAGGAGAGTTTTCTCCGCTTTCCTGGAGTACGACTGATATACAGTAAACCGCACATACCTAAGGTGCGCAGCCTGATGGGCTTCGCTTCTGCACACACTTGTGAAACCACTGGCATCGAAAGTCAGGACCATGAACGTCCCACCCCCAAAGTCCTTTGTGCCTTTTTTTTTTTTAGGCACTGGGGACAGACCCTAGATCTTTTACAATGAGCTACATTCCCAGCTCTTTTCTTTTTATTTTGAGACAGGGTCTCACACAGTTGTCCAGGCTAGGTTTGAGCTTGCATCCCCGCCCCTTCCTCACCCTTCCAGAGTTTGGGGATCATAAACATGTACCACCCTGCCCCGCTCTTTGGCTGCTTATAATGCAGTGCATCCCTCAGACGGCCACTGATCCACTTTTTAGCTGTAGGGATTAATCCATATTTTCTAGAACTTTCTATAAATGAAATCAAGCTGTATATATTCTTTTCTTCCCTCACATTCCTCAGCATAGCTGTCTGAAGATCTGTGTGTCTTGCATCTGTCCTTTTCTTTTTGCATCTAATCTATTCCTTTTTGATTGCTGAGTAATATCGAGTGGATGATGTAGGCCATATTGTTTGCCTGGTCTCCTGTTGTTGGAGAGTTTGTTTTCTGTTTTGGGCTATTATCAATAAAGCCGACACATGTTTGTATATAAATCTGAGTGTAGATATATGCATGACTTATTTCTCTTGAGTAAAACAAATCTGGAAGAGTGATGCCTAGGCTTTATGATAGGGCATGTTTAAATTTTTAAGAAACGAAATCTGTTTTCTGCAGTGGTTATATCATTTTGCATCCCTCCCAACAGTGCGTAAGAGTTTCCAGGGCTCCACGTCCTTGCCAACAGTTGGTGCGATCTTTATTTAGCTTTCTCCATTCTGAAGATGAGTGTGTGGCGAGGCAGTGCCTCGTTGGGATGTTAATTTGCATTTCCCTTGTGACTAGTGGTGTTGAAGTCTTTTCACACACAGATTTACTACTTGTATTTCCTTTGGGGACGTGTCCAGATTTTTTTGGCTCTCTCTATGTTAGATGGTTTTCCTGAGTTTTCAGAGTTCTGTATATATCCTAGATATAAGTCAGTTATATGACTTACAAATACTTTTTCCAGGTCTGTGGCTTGCTTTTTCATTTGTATAACAGCATCTTTTGATAAGCAAGACTTTTGAATGCTAAGAGGAAGTTTATTTGCTGATTTTTTTTTTGTCTAGTTTGTGCTTTTTAGTGTCTTGCTTAAGGAAAAGGCCAGTGATGGCCTACTACTTTGATTTTGTGGGCCCTCTGAAAGTCTGGGGAGCCCCCAGGGGTCCCTGAAGCACAGTGAGAACTGCTGCCCCAGAAGGATACTTTGATACAGGGAGCAGCCCTAGGAAGATAAGGAGAGTGGGCGCGGTGATTGCATGTCACCAAGTTCGCTTCATGAGAGAGAAACAGAGAGGTAGGGAGACTGAGACAGAGGGGAGCAGTGCTAGAGACAGAAAGCATGCAGGGGACAGGACACAGAAATGACATCTGCGCCTGACCATACGCTAGCCCCTGCCTTCATATCCGCCATCCCCTCGATGATGTCCTTTGATAGTCTGAGGGGGCAGCAGGCCCTGTCACTACCAAGCAGAGCCATCTTCATTATATGTGGCCACCGGGTTCACAAGATTAATGGTAACATTTTAAAAATTCACACAGACCTGGAATCAGCACTAGAAAATACAGATTTAAATTAACAAGGAAAAAGCAGAATCCCATCAAAGGAAATAAATCGTGTTGGCAACTATTGTCACATAATAAAATGTACTCTGTAACTGAAGGGCTTTTATACGGAGCTGTCTGCAGCTTTGTGGCCATGTTAATTGAATAAGGTGCCTCTGACTGACTAGGGGGAAAATGAAATTTTCCTCAGCATCTATTTAGCTGTAGCCGTTGTCATCGGTAGAGTGTGTGGTGCCAAGCTGTCTGTTACAAAACGGCCAGTCCCTCCTTCGACAGACGCACTGGCCACCAGAAGCAGCAGTGTGTCCCAGCTGGGCAGTTCTATGGGCAGGACTTAGGGAGCGAAACTTGGTCAAAGCCCCTTGGGGATTTGGAAGCTGTTCCAGTCCCAGTTCTCCCGTTATCAGGCGGACTTTGCAGGAAGCGGCCACCACTTGATCCAGCGGCAGCACAGCTGGCTTCTGATGGCCACCCCCAGCTCCTGGAGAAGGCCCTGGGAGGTCGTCTGCCCTAGGTGGCATCCTACGCAGAGGTGGTGTCCTGGGCCCTTAGGTAGACTTCTCCTCGGTCTGCTATGCTCTGGTCGTTTGGTGGCTCCAGAACTGCTCTGCTGAAGCTGGCGTCCAGCCAGCCACCATCATTTTCCCAGATGTCTGGTTCCATTCAGCCTGTCCAGTCCCTGCTCACTGTCCTGAGGCCCCTGGCTCAGATGCTGTGGAGGAGCCAAATGCCAGGCACCCAGCTGGTGACTCTGTTCCCTCCTTCCCTCTCCTCCAGCCTAGTGCTGGGAGTGGGTATGGTGCCTACCTCATTGGATGATTCAGTATAAAAATCAGCATCTTACGTCTTTCTCACTAAATGCTGTGGGCCAGAGTATTAAGTAATGTTCTAAAATATTTTAAAAGACTACAAAATATTTCAGCACACAGTGGTACCATAATTTTTTAACCAGTCCCCTATTGTTTAATATCTCATTTGATTCTGGTTTTTGGCTTTACAAGCAATGCCACAAGGAACACACTTACTATTTATGTAAAAATGTCCATGAATCAGAAATAGTTGCATTTTCCAAACCATTAACCATCCAGTCCTGGGAATGAGAAGGAGACAAGGGGGAAGGCTTCCTGGAAGATGCCCAAAGTTATCTCTAATTACAGTTGGAGTCAGAGCCATTCACTCACTCAGCAAACACTAGCTGATCATAGGGACAGCATTGTCCCCAACACCTGTGAATGCTGGCTATGTTATGCACTGTCCTTGTCCCAGAGAGATGGAGAAGGAAGTGGAGTCACACAGAGTCCAAGGTGGGTGTCATGAGAGTGGCTGGGGGGCCTTGGGGTAGGAGCCTCTAAGGGATCCAGAAAGAAGAGCAGAGCTCCGGGGGGCCAGCAAAGAGCGTTGCAGGCAGAGGAAACAGTAAGGACAAAGGCCCTGAGGCAGGACTACGAGCCAGGGGGAGGAAGGGACAGAAATCCTCAGCCAGGGCTGGCAGGGATGAGGGCAGGATATATGGACAAGGTGCCTTCAGAGAAGAGGAAGAGATCCCACTGGCGGACCTCCCCATCCACGGGACAGTTTCATCTTATTCAAAATCAAAAGGAAGTCCCTGGTGAGTTTTGTAACCATCCTATCTTCAGGGCCTCGTGAACTGGACTCTAGAGTAATTCCAGGGCTGGCAGGAATGGGAAGACTCAAAATAGCACTTGAAGTTAGAAGGCTACTCCGTGGTCACCACAGCCTGGAGGTGACAGCCATGCCCAAGGCCACCTGCTCTTAGGTGCTGTGCTGGGATCTGAACCTACGTCTGATGGCTGACCACTGCCATTGCTCTGCCTCCTTGGGTGGCCAGGAAGGAAGTGGCAGAGGGGTGGAGTCCCTGGCATCCTCAGTTCCACATGGGTCTTCAGGATGGCCCTTTGGGCCTGGCAGAGAGGACCTCACTCTCCAAACCATATGGGCAGGGGATACATCAGGCTACCTTTAAAATCATAATAACCTTGAGGACTCATGGCCGGTCATCCACAGACTTCTTGAATTCCCAGCCTTCTTAGCAGCTTTGCCGCTGAGAGCCTCAGTTTCTTGCTGTGGTCAGCAAGAGTTATTCTTCCTCCCTAGGAAGCCTGCCAAGAGGATTCAGGCAAGTGACCTGTGTGTAGGAGCCAGCCCAGGCCCCAGAAGGAGCACCCACATGACACAGAGGAAGAGTCTCGCGGTGCCCGGAACTCAGCCCATCACGGAGCCCTTCTTCCCTCCTTTGCTGCCCCTTTCAGGCTGACCCAACATCAGAGCCCCCCTGGGTTGCCACTCCTGTGGCAGGTGGCTTCGCTGTTCAAGCAGAGGAGATGTGACCCTTTGCTCTCAGCACCAGGTGGCCCAGTGGACCTTTTTCCCCTGCTGTCTTCACATCCTTGCTTCCTTTGTCCAGGGAGAGGACGAAGGGAAAAAGCTCATTGTGGAGCAGGAGGCGCTGTTCTCACCTCAGCCATGGACTTCTTTGTACACCACACCTGCTTCCCTCCATAGCTGAGAAGTGTGGGACCTGAGACAGACAGAGATCCTGGAGTCCACACAACCTAGAGACGGCAGCGGCACGTGCTACAGACAGACCCTGGGGTTGTAGTGGGTGAAATGCAATACTTGATTTGGTCAACTACTGTTCAGTGATTGTGTTCTATGACAGAAACTGTCCTAGGAGATAGGATATAAAGTTGATGAAATTTGGGCCCACTGTTGAGAAGGCCATAGTCATGAGAGAAGACATGGGCACCCATTCCAGCTTGGGACAAGCGCAGGGAGGATTCTACCAAAGCACAAATGATGGGCTGGGGTCTTGACGGATGAATAGGAGTTTGGAAAGAATATGAAGAATAGAAAAATTATAGGAAGAGGGAGTAGCGCTGACAGGGTCAGGCGGAGACATGAAAGAGTAAGGCAGCATCAGAGATTCCCAGAGTTCTCAAGAGCGACAGGGCCAGAGTCGGCAGAGGTGGGCTGGCACGGAGGGCTGGCTGGCAGCAGGGGCGTAGGTGTGCATTCGACTGGTGGGAGAAAGACTGTGGGAGGGTGCTGCACCTGCACCCCGCCAGCATGTAACAGGAACAAAGAGGAGGGAAGGGAACAGATGGAGGCAGGGAAAGCTGCAGAGCGCAGAGTGCGCCGCCGCCGGCTCCTCCCTGTGTGCCGGCTCCTCCCTGCGTGCCGTGAGCCCCTGCTGTCCTCGCTTCCCTGCCTCGGCCTTCCTGAGCGCTCTGCCTGCCCAGCAGTGGTGGCATGCTGCTTCCACGAGAGTGCACCCCTTGTCCCCCTTGTTCTGCGAGGGCTGCCACGGTGCACGGGTGCCCTTGGGCCCAGGGGCGGGTCCCAGGCACCTTTCAAGGGCTTCGGAGGCTCACAGACCCTAACATCTGGCCACCATGAAGCCCAGCTCTTCCGGTGCTGGAAGTCCTCTCACTAGAATGCTGGAGACCACAGCAGTTGGTGCCACAGCCCGGTGTCAGGACGTGAGCTGGTGTCACTCACGAGGGTCCCTGCACATACAGGCTCGACACTCTGCCCCTGGCGTCTGGAAATTCACCTGTGATAGAACAGTTGTCTGGTGTCCTTGCTTTGCCTGCAGCCCGCCCACAGGGCCACCGAGGGGAGCCTTGGAGACTGCATGGCTTCCCCGTGCCCCTGAGCCCACCCCGCCACACTCTGCAGGGTCACCGTTATCCTACCGCCCTTCATCATTCCTTTGTGTTCAGAGGTGAGGCTTGGAAGGGGACTTGATTATGGGGCCCTAAATCTTCACCACAGCATTGGTGCAGCTGCCTGGTGGATTTGTGCCACCCCTTATTCATGTGAGGTGTCAGGAAGCCCTTCCCCTCCCACGGGACAAGCTGTCCCCTCTTTCTATGCTCCCCAGAACCCAGGGTTCCCTTTCTCCTAGCACCGATAGCATCAGTAACACCCAGGCAGTGCCCTTCCCATGCCCCCAGGTGCCTGGGGATGACGTAGCTCTGTGTGTGGCTGTCTGCCCGCCCCTGCAGCCTGGGCACATGGTCGGCATTCTAGAGCCTCTGCTCTGTGCAGCTGCAGGCCCATGGTACCATTGTCCCCACAAATGCAGCCCTCCACGCTCATCTCATCCCAGTGAGGCGCCTGCCTACAGGGCTCAGTCCTGGCCCTGTGGACACAGCCCTGCCTGAGCTCTGTCCTCCCTCGAGTCCTTAGATGCAACAGGTACCTGACAAGGTCATGTGAAAAAGATCCATGTCACCAGCAGCTTTCCTGGTGTCACAGAAGCTCCTCCCAGTCTCTTCCCTTCTAGAAATGACCAAGGATGGTTAAAACATTGCTGTGAGCTGTTCTCCACTACCCACCAGTCGCCCCTCCAAGAAGTTTGGGTTTTGAGTATCTTTCCTATTGTTACAATGATTATTTTCCCCGGTCACTAAAGGCAGCTGATGGCCACACCTAATGGATTCTTTAGTGTGCACTAATACTCATAGTGTGTGCTTGTGACACAGTTGCCGTGGCCAGCTTCCCGACCACAATACTACACAGACCCATCAAAGGTGCTTCCCTGAGCACCTGCTGCACGCTCTGGCCCGAGGGGGACTCATGGGCACAACAGGTCAGAGCTCTGCGTGTGCCATCCTGATGTGCGGAGGTCATTAGTGACTTGGGCTCGCTTGCTGGTAACAGCTCACCTCCATCTCTCAAGTGCTTCCTGTGCATGGCCTCTGTCACCCTGCAGCAGATGTGGGAGCCATTGGGAAAAAAATGGCACAAGTCAGGGCCTGAGCACTGAGCCTGGGATGCGTTCTCGGGGAAGCGTATCGCCAAGTGGGTAGGGCTGGGTCCACCCCTGGACGTGTCAGGAGGCCTGGGCCACCCTTTCCTCTTCTTGGATTCCTCTCCAATGTGGAAGAGAGTGGCTGCCGATGTCTGGAAGCTTCTGGATGCCTAAGAGCTGTGAGGCTGGTGGGAAGGAAAGGCAGCAGTTGGCCAGGAGCACTGCGCTCTGCTCCAGGCTGCTCCAGGCTGCAGTGTGGCTCTTGATGGTGTCAGGCATGTGCTGAGCCTCGGAGCCACCCCATGTTTCTTGTAACCGCCTCTCTCTGCTCTGTCTCTTTCCCAGGCACATCTCTCTGACACTCCCTGCCACCTTCCGAGGCAGGAACAGCACCCGGACAGACTACGAGTACCAGCACTCCAATCTGTATGCCATATCAGGTACGTGGGACCCCTGCTGCGGTCCGGCTGTGGCCCTGCGTTGGGTGCCACCTCCTCCATGCTGTCGCTTAGTGACACCTGTCTGTCTCACCTCCCTTTCTCCCTGAAGAGGCCCGGTCCCATCTCCATAGGAACCAGGCCTTCCCTTTCCTTTGTGTCACCACAGGATGTAGAGAGAGGCCAGATACTCAGCATGTTTTGAAACTAACGATGAAAAATAAGGTGTGGGTTCCACGGGCTTGAAGGGAGGTTTCCAGAGAATACTTACCGCATCGTTTACCTGCCAGACCCGGCCAGGTCTCCCTCAGGAGCCCGGAGCAGCACCGTGCAGAGCCGGGCCAACGGGCGCGCCCGGATCTGAGCTTGTCCTCACCTCTCGTTTCTCATAGCCGGGCTGTGGCCTGAGGGTGCACTGTGGTCTCCCATCACATGCCTGGAGTATGAGTCTGTGATTTCTGAACTTGGCCTTGAAATTGATAGCGTTACCTTGGCGGGAACCTCATCAACCCTCGTTTCCCTCTCACCTTCGCCCAGGGAGGGGAAACCTTAGCAGCCTTCTTACAGAATTGAGATTCATTAGGTGCCTGGCAGCACAGGTGACTCGCTAAGGGCTGGGGAGACCCACAAACTCGCCTCTGATTATCCTGGGCCGCCAGGCAGGGGCACGTGCGTGTACAGGGGAAGTGGCAAGTCAGTGCCACTTCCCAGTATGCACCCTTAATGGTGAGTGACATTCTGAACACAGGAACATGGCATTCATTCATGTACCGTAATGAATCGGTTATTTAAAAGGTAATCTTTTTTCTAAAAATTGCAACTTCAGGTTACTAAATAGATGAAATAGAACAATGGCATAATTCTTGTCAGTATTAGTTTCTCTCGTTATGATCGCCCCCTAATAGGTTTGGAAGTATAAGCAAAAGCCAGTTGTTCCATTTCGGGGCAACATTCCTGCTGGGAAAGGGAGGAGCAGGGATGCTCTTAAGCCCCCATCCCTGGCTCGGCTCCAGAAGCCGAGGGGGGAGCGAGCGTGCTTGTCTGAGGAAAGCCTCTCCAGGGAGAATCTCTTTTGTGCCATGGCTACTTCGCCAGAGTCGACAGGGAGCATAACAAGTGTGGAGAGATGACCCGTTTTGTGGAAAAGCTGAATATTTCCCCAGATGCTTAGTGGCAGTGTGACGCGTAACAGGCCCGTGAAATCCAGCCGGGCAGCCCTAGTCAGAATCCACACTAGGACAGCTCCATCAAACAGACGGCCTCTCTTCTGCAGCTCGCAGATCTCTGCAGCACCGCGTCAGGCTACACCCACCCGCCCTGCAGTCTCTGATGGCTTTCCCAGCTGCGGCATTTCTGCAGCGAAGGGACCACAGCGAAAGAAATCTCTAGTCTGGCAGGAATGTGGCTGTCTGCTTGTGGCCCTCTGCTTCCCGACTCTGAGGCTTTGATGAGGTGTTGTCTGGGTTCATTTCGGCCGCTAGTTTAACAACAGCAAGGTAACAGCTTCAAGACACAGGGGAAGCCATTCAGAAACTTCCTGTTACACTTACGGAAGTGGCAGCCAGTGGGGTTTTGTCTTCCAGAAGAAGAGAGGCTGCAGCCCAGTGGCGCAGGCAGCTCGGGCTTCCACAGTGGCTGCAGACACCGAGCTGCCCCTCCAGGGCCTGAAGCTGTTTACTTGTGATGCTGCCAGAACTAACCCCACAGGACCCACTGGCTCCGTAAGGAGTGCAAGCTCAGCCCTGGGCACCACGGCAGGGAGGCGCGCCCACCCCAGCTCCTGTCCTTCTGGCAAGGCAGGAGCAGAGCCCGTGCACTCACCCCCTTGTGGACAGAACTTGGCACCGAGTGGCACAGCTCAGGGAGGTGCTGCAAAGTTAGGGTTCCCAGTGGTTGACTTCAAAAACAGCTCAGGCTGAGTGTGCCCAGGGACCCACCCCTGCTTCGGGTCCACACCTTCATAGCTGGGGTTCTGCCAATAATGAAATGGATCATCAGCGTGTTCTTCTTGAAAAAAAATATATAAGATAGCTCAGATAATTATACTACCAATTTCTATTGGTTTATTGAGCCATTAACGCTTAATTTTTTGATCAATCTTGCATACCTACATCTGGTAATCTGAGCAACTACTTTAAAGATAACAATAGATAATAGAACAACCATTGCAAATTTTCTATCGTCCTGGTTTGAAATTCTGTATCACTTATATGGGTTTTTATTGGGGGGCCTTAAAATTTTTTTATTCTCTTTAAAAAACATAAATCAACTTTTTAAAAAAAGCATTCTTCTGAACCGACACTGACATTTTTTTTCTTTGATACGTATTATTGTACTAAGCCTCTGGTACAATGCTAAAGATACAGTTCCTGCTCCCTTAGTTCTTGGGCCTTCACTAAAATAAATAGATCTCAAAGCAGTGTTGTTAGAGATATGAAAAACTGCCCACAGTCAGTGCATACGGATGCTGATGTGCTTCTGACTCTTCGCGCAGTGGCGTGCCTGTGAGTGGACCTCTTTTCCTGGGCATTGCACCGGGACAGTTCACTCCCACCACACCTGCAAAGGGAGGTCCTGGAGGTGCCAGCGGGAACAATATGCAGCTCTGCCCCTGGCTCGCAGAGGCGGAAATGCAGAGGCCAGGGTAGGCAGGAGAGCATTTAGCCCACATCGCCCTCGCACAGGAATTCTCTGTGATGTCCCTGGGGCAGAGGACTGATTTGCCACTGACATGCTTCCAGTGTCTGGGGTGGCCACCTCCGCCCAGCCAAGGCCACCTCCATGAGGTCTTCCCTTGATAGGCTGGGCTCCGCCTTCCGTATATTCGTAGCTACCCACTCTTTGGAGTACTCTGCATTCCACTGGATGCACTTTCCAGCTGTGCTACGTATTCCAGCAAATACTTCTTTGTTTTCCATGGAATCAGAGTAAGAAATTTTCACTGGCTCAATGGTAAAATCCTGATTGAGGATCAAAATCTTATACCCTAATCAAAATGGACATGAGGCAAACCTTTGATTCTTGGGCCGGAGAGATGGTTCAGTGGTCTAAAGCGCCTGTTTAGGAAAGCTCAGGCAACTGCAGGGACTGCGGTTCGATCCCTGGCACCACATGCTGCACCAGCCCCACCACCAGGGCAGGCTGAGCCAGCCATGAAATAAATAAATAAAGAAACAGACGAAACAAGCAAATTAATTAATTAATTAATTTTTAAAAAAATTTTGATTCTTATGTATTTAGTACAGGGTCTACAGTGTCTTGATACACAGACTGGACTCGTGCTGGGATTACAGGCACACGCCCCCACACACAGTCTGAATCCCATCTCAGCATGCCCTAGAGACGGGACTAGCGTGGCACACACCTGGGATCAGATCCCTGTGTCTGCCTAAGCAGGCACTTTAATCTGCCGAGCTATCTGGCTGGCCCCAAACCTTTGATTCTTACACTTCCTGTTATAGTGGTCTCTTCTAGAAAATAACTTAACAGGTGTGCAACAAGATTTGTCAAAGGATGAGAACCACTACGTTTTCAAAAATAATATTTCCAAGCCAAAGGGTGGGGGTGGAGATATCTTAAATGCTCAAAAGAAAGGGAAATGGTTAAATTCTAAAATGTCCACCCAGTGGCCTTGACTTTTCAGCTATCCCAAAAAGCAATGATTTAGATAGAAAAATGCACATGAATATTGCTAGGTGCGGAAAGAACAGCTGACGAAACAAGAATGTTCAATGTGGTCTCATTTTTAAGAAACATATCTACCTCTATATCTATACCTATATCTATATCTGTATCTGTATATTTCTCAAGTCTGGAATTGTCCCTACCAAGGCGTCTCCAGTGGCTCAGCCTGGCCTTTCCGATCCTCCTTTCCTCTTCGGCTTCCTTGCCTTGTCTCATTTTTCTATAATAGCATGTGTTGCTTTTGTAATAAGAAAAATACGGACCCGATGTTAATGCAGTGTGTTCTTGGTAAACCCCGCTGCCCCTAATGATCACCCGTGCCTGGCTCATAATATGCTTTTGAATTTTACTGGAAATCACTTCCACACCACAGATCGATCGTTTTCTTATTGTCCCTTTTCCGAAAACATACTTTATTTCCTGTCATTTGGTCCGGTGAGACCCTGTGCACCTGGGTGGCTCCGTGGTCCTCAGCTGCAGCTTCCTTCTCCCGTCCCGCTGGCCCTGCAGACCCCAGTGTCCCACCTCTCTTGCTCATCAAATCCCACATACTGTGTTACTCTTCTCATTAGGATCTGAGTGGTCTTCCCTGGCGGAGCCGACGGCCAGAACCTACCCCTAGCCTGTGCCATGATCTACTAGTTGAGAGGGGTGTTACATTTTTAAGTCACTGAAAAAAATAGTAATTCCAGGTGAAAATGACAAGAACCCAAATAAAGTTGTGTTGGACTTATCCCTCTGCAGTTGTCTGTGGCTGTCTTACACTGCGAGAGCAGAATCCTGTTGGTAGCACCTGCGGCCCACAAAGCCTGCGGCGCTCGCTGCCTGACCCACCTGGGCCTCCTGGGTCCACACTTGTGTTCCGAAAGCATCTTTTCTCACCGATCTTACTTTGGGGGAGTGGCAGCCTTTGCTGGCCGGCCCTGCTGTCCTTCCTTGCTGAGTCAAATGAGTCTCAGAGACCTTGGGGGGCTGTCCCCAGCCAGAGCTGATTTCCGCAGATTGTGCCCAAACTGCCCCTGAGTGTCCTCCTCAGGATGCGTCCTGGTGGGCAGTTTTCTTTTTAAGAGTAATTCTTGCTTACACACCCGTAATCTCAGCACTTGGGAAGCTGAGGCAGGAGGACTGGTGCGAGTTGAAGACCAGCCTGGGCTGCAAAAGTGAGCTCAAGGCCAGCCTGAACTGCATAGCAAGACCCTGTCTCAAAAAGACAAAACAAGAAGAAGAAGAAAATCTACTATGTAGAGGTAGAGACTAGGCAATTGCTGGAGTAGGTTAGGGACAAAAGTAGCAGAAGACTAGATGATTATACAATTATCTAGATAAAAGCTAATACTTGCTAGGTACAGTGGGGCATGCCTGTGACACCAGCACCTGGGAGATTAAAGTAGGAGGATCGTCATGAGTTCAAGACCAGCCTGGGCTACATAATGAGCTCAAGGTCAGCCTGCAAAGCACAGTGAGACCCTGTCTCAAAAAAAAAGTCTGAATTCTTATTTGCTTCTATTACACCTGTCCCAGACCATTTGCCCTATATATGGGGCTACCTTGGATCTATATCTATATCTATATCTATATCTATATCTATATCTGTATATGTAAGTGAAATAGAAATGGGAGAATGAGTGAAAAACAAGATAGGAGAGTAGAGTATAGCTGTGTGCAGGCGTCTCTGGATTGGTTCTGCATCTGAAGACAGTCCTGGGATGGAGGAGTTGAAGATACACTGATTACTTGGGAGAAAGCCGACTGTCCCTTTCACTGATCCTGGAAAAGAAGCCCTCCTGGGGAGGCAGGTGCAGGGTCGACAGGGCCCCTCGATGCAGCCCTTGGACTTCCGAAAGCCAAAGGGGAGGCGGCAAAGCCTCTGAGGTCAGAACATATGCCGGCATCCCGGATGGATTTAGTTCTGTCCTTGTGCACATTATATTCCATACAAATAATGATCCCACAGATACATAGGAAAGCTCATTAATATATCAGACAACACTGTACAAGTATGTGGGTGAGAGAGCTATAAATATTTATGACCTGGAAAAAAATGAGAGGGCTCCATAAAATGCTGTGGAAAGCATAATGTTCTAGTGAGGATGAGCATGAATTTGGCTGAGGAGGCTGAGGCAGGAGTATTGCCTTGAAGTCGAAACCAGCTACATAGTGAGGTCAAGGCCAGCCTGAACTACATAGACAGGCCCTATCTCAAAAAAACAAAACAACAATTTGTTTCCCCATAGGAGTAGTGTCCATTCATGGTTAAAGTGATCCTAAAACGATGGGAAGTTGAATCACCTGCCGTAGGGCCTTGGGGACCTCAGGGACATCAGGAAGGATGGGTCCTTTAGCCTCCTACCCACTCTGACTACACGGGTTCCTGGGGATTCAAGGAAGGCAGGGGAGAGGGCTGCATTACTCCTTCCAGCCTGGGGCTGTTTCTTTCAGCCCTACATCAGGTTTTGCTTGATGAGCAGGCGTGGGAAGCCACACTAGCTGCTCCTGTTGTTGCTGTTGTTTGTTTGTTTTTAAGACAGGGTAGTTCACACTTTGTAATTCAGGCTTGAACTTACGGTGTAGCCCAGGCTGGACTCACCTTGTGGCCCTCTTCCTGCCTCAGCCTCCCAAGTGCACCACCACACCCAGCACGGCTGCTGTTATAAACTGATCTCTATCTCCAAGTACAGAGACTACTTTTACCAAAGCATATTTTCCTTTCTTTTGAAAAAATACTAACACTTAAATGTTAAAGCTGGCATGCAAGGAAACCAGAACCCTCAAACACCAGGAGTCAGGAGGTGCCAGGGCAAGAGTGCTCTGAAGCCTCTGGAGCCCTGAGCCCCCTGGGGCCCAAGTGCTTTCCCTCAGTACCTGGGCAGGATGCTGGCATCTCCCTTGCCCATCAGCATCAGGTAACCATTTAGAGCAGCAGAGAAGGGCACAGCTGTGCAGAGGTGAGAGCTACGACCACAGCCAGGATCTGCCTTGGCCTACTGGACCGTGTGCAGTGTGATCAAAATATACAATAAATATTGAATTTTTAAAAAATTATTTTAGTGAAAGATGCCTTGTCATTAATCCCCAATTTCCTTCCCTTCTCCTGGAACATACTTATTCTTGCAGCTATCTGAAACAGTTCCAGAAGTCCTCTTTCATAGCTTTATAAGGGTGGTCAGAAATACAGTGAAAGCTGCTGCCCAGTGCCATCCCATGGCAAGGCGGGCTCATGAAAACCTGATAGTGTGTCCTCAGCCACCTTGTTCACTGGATCTGGCACCAGGAAGCTTCCGGCTCTTCCCCAACATCAAAATGATCATGAAATGTTAGCATTTTGAATTGCTTCTGGGCTTCCAGGCAACCATGACAGAGTAACTTGAGACACAAAAGAGGACTCAGAACTGCTTCAGAAAGTGGGATGAGCGTGCTTGCAGCGAGAGGGACTATTTTGAGGATGTTGCTGACAGTATATCTTTCACTGTCATAGATTTTTAAAATTTAATGTTCACTGTATGAGAACACCTGGTATTGGCCACTGCCCTGGTGGATGCACTGTGTCAACTTGAGAAGTTTTAGAAGTTGAATTAAGTGACGCAAAGAGCCAGGATTCTTCGTTTGTAAACCTCCTCGTCCTGTGCAAGAGGAGGGCGTGGACACTGTGTGAGTTCTACAGCCCCAGCCCCAGGGTAGCTTATTTATAATATACGGCTGGGAGAGGGGCCGGCTAGAAGCCGCAGCGGCTCCCCTTCCCTCTGCCCTGTGTCCCTCTGCCTGGGAGCCTGCTGAGTATAGACTGAAACCTCCACAAACGACAAGCTAAATAAACCTTTCCTTCCTTAATTTTGGGAGTTGGGTATTTTGCTCCAGCAACGAGTGAAACGTTACTAGAGACAACCACCCTGATTTTAGCTTTATCCCCTGGTTCTTTGTTTGTTCAGTTGGTTGGTTGGTTTGGGATATTTAGTTTTCTTTTTGATTGTTGGAAAAGCCCCCGTACCTGTCCCCTTTCAAGATCCCTGATGCCAGGAGGGACAAAAGGATGGTCAGGGCAAGGCCAGCTTTTCAGTAAGGACAGGAAGAGAGCTTATCTACAGGAGCCAAGGACGAGCCATGTTAACTCTGGCATTGGACTGGGAAGGCACGAAGCAATTAAAAATAATTAATGATTTCTGAGTATCAGCCTCCTCCATGCAGTTTTAATCTAGTCCTCATTTAAATTGGAAGATGGACATTTAATTATCAGTATTATGAAATTCATGATTTATATATTTCATCCAATTGGATAAAATTTCTGCCACAAGCTCTTCATCTTCTGATGAAAAAAAAAAAAAATCTGTGTATCTTAGAGTGTGATCATTTAAAAACTCACCAAGCGCATACCAAACAATCTCAAACACACTTTCCCCTCGTTTGTAGCGCCTGCCTCACTCCTAGCCCTTGGCTGGGAAAAGGGGACAAAAATAAACGTAAAACCTTAGCGATGTGAAGCATTGCAGGGCTGGAAAATGCACACTGAGGGAATCACGCAGAGGACGTCTGTGAAGCCGCATCCCCCCGCCCGCCTCCCCCACGTGAGCACCGGTGCAGAATCTGCATTGTGTGCATGTGTGCGCGCATGCGCGCGGTTGCCCAGCTCCCCACTGCCCATCGACCTGGGTGTTGGCGCGTGCATGAGTCAGATACGTGAGCGATGCGCCCTGATGAGGGGTAGCCTCGCACCCGCTAGGGCCAGCTCTCGTGGTCTGATGGGGCACTGGGTTGCCGCCCTCTGCTCCCCTTTATCCTCTGCTGGGGCATTTCAGAAGCACCTCAGACAGTATGGAGAGGTGGTGAGTGAACGCCTGGGAGGTGCTGAGGGTCCCAGCCAGCAGCCTCAGGTTGGCACAGCCGCAGATAGTAGCATATGGGGAAAATTCCTGAATGCAGTGAAAAATGTTTCTAATGATGGTGCTCAAATCAAGGAGGAAATAAGTCATTGTAAGGGCATATAAATTTTTATCATCACCTGTAACAGCCGTGGCTTCCCTCATCTATCCATCTCCTCTGGCCCTGACTGACAACGAAATCAAGTATAAAGAAAAATATAATAAGCAAAAGAAGAAATGAATGGGAGCGGATGGGGAATTGATCGCACAGCATATTTGTATATCCTGATGTAAAAGGTACGGCTGACAGGTGGCCAGGTTCGCCCTGTACACAACCATGTGTGTGCTGTCAGGCGCGCGCACGCTGCCTTGTTTCGATTGATGAATTGCCTGCTTTCTTGATTAAACCTTCCGTCACTTAAGAAACAAAAAGCCTGTGTTTAGATGGCAGAGTGGGACATGTCAAAAAAATCTGTCTCCTTTACCTTTGTGCAGATGTTGGGCACAGACTGTAACATGTATTATTAAAATGAATGTGGCATTTACTGTGCATTATTCCTTTCCTGGGAGAAAGGACTGTAAATTATATGCTAATAATAAGCTTTAACCCTTTCGAAATGCAAAAGATTTAAGAGTGCAAATATTCATGTAGGCCCAGCTAATTGGATGTGCTTTTATACATCCACTCTGGTGGCTGTGTCACTGAAGTTAATGAACAGCGTGCGCGGGCAGACATGCCGGGCACTTGGAAGCGGAGGCTCAGTGCTGTGAGCGCCTACGCCAGGATTTCACAGGCAGGCAGCAAGGCTCCAGGCCCCCCGACTCTGGATCAGGCCCACAGCCACAGCGAGTCCCCCCGTGAGTCCCCCGCAGCCAGCGTCAGGGTGGCCTCTCTTCTTCTGTGTTCACACTCTCGGGCGGGGCCCGCCAGGGATCAGACTCGGCAACCAGCATTCCTGGGCTCTGCTCCTCGACCTGGCTTCTCTAGCCACACTCCAGTTGCCTAGGTGGCAGACGCCTCTTTCCAAAGCACAGCACGGGCCCGTCTGCTCCTTGGATCAAACCTCTGTGTCCCCCCACATCCCAGCGCTGTGCCAACTGCATCCATCTAGAGCTCACCTGCCTGGTGTCAGCTCCCACCTGTGACCCCTGCGCTGTGCTGCGCCAGCCCAGGTTGCTGCCTGAGTCCTCCTCTCTTCGTCTCCAGTGCCTGCCTCCTCCTGCCTGTCCCAAGCTGCCCTTCCGCGAGGCCTGTGATTCATTTCTAGCTGGTGGTGTTTTCCTGGCTTGCACTGCTCTGCTTCGTGCTGGGGAGATTTTACCTGTGAGCAGATTGAGCAGGTGGAGGCCTCTCTCCTTTCTAGTTGAGGAGGATGCAAATAAACTAAAGCAAAGGAAGTGCAAGATGGTTCATTCTTCTCTTCATCTCTAGGCACTGAGAACGGCCATGAGTGGACCCTGTGCTCCTGAGAGCAACAGAAAGCATGGCCAGGGGGGTATGTGGGGTCAGAAGCACAGGTCCAGAATCTTGGCTGGCATCTGTACAGTCTACCACCCAGAGCTGCTGTGGACAGCTGCCCAGGCTGTGTACCGCACAACATATGTAACCAGCACCGCTGGAGTCCTGCATCATGCTGCCTTGAGCGAGCCCCTCCCTGCTAGTTATTCATGCATGTACGAGAGTATATTACTTGCTGCTCCATTCCCCAGATTGTTGCAAGGATCTAGAGAAGTAAAGCACCTTGTGACCTCCAGGAATTAATGTGTAATGCCACTACTGCCCGCCTTCACCTGCCCTGCAGGGGCAGGACCCATGTGGGAGCCCAGAGACTGAGAATTGTTGAGAACTGTCAGGACACGCTGCCCTGGGCCCAGCATGGATGCCATCTCAGTAGCTTTGCAGTTTCTTATGAAATAATGATATACAAGATTATTTCTCTGACTGCACAGGAAAAGTTCCATCCTCAGTCCACAGAAACTGGCAATGAAAGGCTCTCTGGCATGGCTCGCGGTGGCAGCCCTGGAAGCCACGGCGTTCTGTCATGCACCATCACTTAGAAGTGGGCTGTTTTCCGTGGCAAGCAGCCTGTGGGCCCTTTCTTGGGGAGGTGACAGAATGATGTTTGGGGAGCAGGAAGGAGAGAAGCACTGGGCTTCCATAAGATCCTCTGACACTCCTTTGGTGTCTTGGAGGAAGAGCGCCTAGGGCAGACTTCTGCCATAGGCCTTCATTCCTGCTCTCCACGGAAGGGAAAGCAAAGGCGCTTTTCAGTTTCATCACCATGAAAAATGAAAACATTATTAGGTGACAGAACTTGAGTACTCTTAAACAGGAGGCCACCTCCCACTGTATGCTCATGCTCTGGATCGTAAGCCTGGCGAAGGGTAGGCGGCCTCGGCTTCACAGGCTACACTCCTCTCAAACTCTGGGATGAGGTGGTAGAGGGACCCTGGGATGGGGCTAGTGGGGATCAGGCCCTGCTTCTCCACTGAGAAGCCAGGCGAGGTGCCACACTTGCTGTGTGGATCTAAACACCCACATTTCTCAGCACCAGCACCTGCATCCCATCAGTCATTGCAACACTACAGCGTTCCATGAACAGTGACCAGAAGCCACCATGTGCAGGATTGCCAGGTGCTTCAGGGGACAAGGTAGTACTCCTGGAGGTCACAAGGTGCTTACCTTCTCCGGATCCTTGCAACAGTCTGGGGAATGGAACAGCAAAACCACAGGTTTGGAGGGAAGCATCCAGGTGCCTTCCACAGCTTGCAGTAGCCCTGGCCTGGCTTACAAAGATGGGGCTATCACCCCTAGACTTCACCAACTTTGTACTCTAACGCCGTCTTGACTATAAGGTTCCTGAACCCACGAGCAGTTAAGAGAAAACCCAGCCCATTGACATCTTTCTCACCGTGTACTTAGTCATTTTGTCCAGCTTCTCAGCAGAAATATGTCTCTATTCCCCGTTGTCCTTGGGTGGCATGACTATAAACCTAGCAGAGAACTGCTGGAGACTCAAGAGCACCTAAATCTAGCTCTTATCCACACTCAGCGCCTCTGCAGAGACCAGCTCTGAGGGGAGGCAGTAGTTTGGCAGTAGACACTCGTGCCTAGGGCTAGCTTGTATCAGTTAGCCTTTTCTGTTTGTGTCTCACTCATGATAATAAACTATCAGCTGAGAGGGGGAAAATGATATAATTAAGGCAACTTATTTAAACACATTTAGGGAGCTGAAGTTATTTTTACTTTATTAAAATGGATTAAACTAATTGAATTAATATATAATACCCAACTTTCCTCCACTACTTGCCATGTGCAAGACTCCAGTGCACAGTTTCGGGCATTTTATCATTTATTTTCAATACATCCTTGCCAAGAGAGATGGTGAATTAGTTACACCATGGGGCTGAGATTCAAGCCCAGGTCTCTGACTCCTGACCTGAGCTCTGACCCCCTAAGCCAAGGAGCATTCTCAGTCCAGGATACACATGGACATTTCTCTCCCCTTGTCAGATTGAAAGTTGAAAGTGGTGGCACATACCTGGAACGAACTGTGCAAGGACTAGCCTGCCCTCTTGGGTATCAACACGGTTTAAAGTCTCAGATGTCCCCTGGACCATCGTATCTGGAACCTCCTTGAAGTGGGGCCTTGTTACACTTGGTTAATGGCGATGCCCAAGTCCCAGAGGCATCCTGAATGGTGGGTGTGGATGATGTCAGCCCTGGCCAGGCAGAACAGCGTGGTGGAGAGCGCAGGAGTCCTTATTTAACATGACCTGGGCCTAGAAGCGCTGTAGTTCCTCCTCTGTAAAGTGGGGGGACAGTGATTTATGCTAAGCGTTAGAGCAAGGCGCAGGACAGGTGTGTGACTGTGACTGTTCCACAGCCCCTCCCTCACAGTGCCTTTGTAGATCCTTCCTAACCAGGAAAAAGGACAGACCAGGTACCCCAGAGAACCCCGTCGGTAACTGGAGCTAGGCTGGCCCTGCCACAGTAGACCTTTATCTGGAGGATCTCTGAGCACAGATGTCACTTTGTCCCTGGAGAGCCCTGTGATGATGGTGGGTGTTCCAAGACTACCCTGTCACTCATTGGGACCAAGTCCTCAGTGCTTCCCTCCCCTGCCCTAGCTCTGGCACTGTGAGTTCCGTAGTCTGCCTGCCATGGGCTCCGGTTCTGTTTGAACCAGTCAACCTTAGTGCTACCCTGTGCCTTCCCTGCTTTGAAATTTCATCTCCTAAATCAGGCCTTCTAAGAACTAACCTCGGCTGAAACTAGGCCCAAGGACCTGGGCACCCCAGACCCTGGGTGTGCCCCACAAGCTCTTCCAAAAGGCCCCATTCCTGTGACCTTTGTCTCCTACCCCAGCACCTTCCCTCCCCTCCTGCTCCTGAGTCCCCAAGTTCTCCAGCTGCTGAGTTTCCCATGGCAGCAGCAGGGCCTCTGATTCCAGGCGGGCGATCTAAACTCTCAGTGGCTTCCTACTGGCAGGTGAAGATGCAGGCCCTGGCAGAACTTGGAGAGAGCGGTAGGAGCTTTGGTGAGCAGATCAAAAGTTAGCCGCTGTCACACACTCCCGACTGTATCAGAACAAAAGCGCTTAATTGCTGACAGGAGGACAAAGGAGAGTCTAATGTGCTTCAGAACAATGAAGCCACCTTCCCCATGTGGACAGAATACCTGAGCCTATCGCTGTCTTTCATGTGGTGTTTATGTCCTAAATATGAGCGTTTTTCTCTGTTTTTGTTAATGGTCAACGATGATCCTAAACCTGTTTGTGTTAAAAATACCTACACTTGGGTTTTCCGGCCTGGAATTCACATGAAATTATTTATCACCTGCTTGGAGAAGGAGGCTGTTCACTCCCCAGATTTGTCTCACAATTGTCTCTAAGACAATGAATGATGCAGAGCCCCCGTCCAAGGTGAGATCCTTTGTTAGAGAGAGGCTGCTCACGCCTGACTTGTTTTATAGCATGAGCGATCTCATGATCCACTGGCGAGGCAACATCCATTATTTTGAGTGAGAGGGTAAAGCTTGCCTCGTTGGCCCAAAGCATTGCTCCTGGTGACGCACTTAGGAGCCCTTAATCGCTTGCCACCCAGAGGCAATAAGCACACCCGTCTTTATGTCCCCTCACCTCGTGTGTTTACCTGAAATATGCCCTGTGCCAGCAAAATGCCCATTTCACTCCTGTCCCAAGGTCCTTTAGTACATGAATTACACAACACCCGAGCACACTTATTCTGCCAAGACTGCCTGTGTGTTCTGTGGGCCCAAGATGGGCAGCTTCTTTGGCCAGTGAGCCTCTTGGCTGTGTGTGCTTCTGGTAAAACTTAGGCCATATGCTTGGTCTCCCAGTTCTAAGGGAGGAGTCCTTTTTTAGTATTATAACATCTTGTCCAGGGCTTGGCTTTTGGGCCAGAGTTCAGGTTCGTTGCAGGATGTGCAACCAATGCCCAAGGCAGGGCTTAGCATGCGGGAAACTCTCAGTTATTATTTACAGTTCAGCTGATTCTGGAGAGAAGCTGGTCTTAGAACCGGTCTGCCCTTTGGTATCCAGCTGCGTGACTTCAGATAGTTTATATAACATTGAGTCCATTTTCTCTTTTGAGAAAAATGTCATTTTTTTCTGAATGACATTTTTTCCTCCTGACTTTTGAGATTAGAGGTGATGTACACAAAGCAGCTAGGGCCAAATGGGTGCTTCAGAAACAGTAACCATGACAACTGTCATAGATAACTGTCGTCCTGGCACTGGCTTCTGGTACCTGCAGGAGGCGCTGGCCTCTGTGCCTGCACTGTGACTCCCCACATGTGTGTAGAAGGGGGCAACCCCTCCTCTCAGCAGCTGCCAGGAGGGACCTGGCACCCGCCTAGAGCAACACAGGGCAAAGCCCTCTCTCCTTGCTCAGAAATGAGTGCTTGCTTGAGATGTTAGTTTGCTACCTGGTCAAACACTTTTAAAGAGAACTTCTCAAGATTTAAATGAACCTCGATTTGCCCTTCCCTTTTTTCTCAGATCATCCCTGATTTGAGAATCATGTCTGTGCTCCACCATCCAAATGGTTTTTCTTCTTTCTCCTTTGCCCTTTGTCGTGTTCCCTTAGTTTTGTGAGTCCTTCCTTCTCAACCACTCCCCTCCCTAGACTCCTTAGCCAAATAACAGTAATACTAAGAGTCCCCTTCCCTTGCCCTGGAGCCACACACCAAGCACAGCCACAGAGGCCCTGGCCTGAGCTGCCGCTGCCTGCCAGGTAGCAGCCCCAAAGTCAGAGACCTCGAGGACGCCCCATGTGCTTCGGGCAGATGTCTTTCCACACGTCTTTTCTCAGGGTTTGAGACAGCAGATTAAGCAACTTTCTTAGCTGTGCCATCTTCTGAGAGGTCAACGGCACTCTAAGATGTGAGGTTGTCGCTGCTGAGGGATTGCTCATTTCTTCGGGCTATGGTTTGTTTTTTTTGTTTTTTTTCCTTTTTTAAGATATTGTACCTTTAATTTGGATTTAATGAGGACAGACATTTTAATCAGAGGTTAGTCATTTATTTTTGCGAACTATTGTTTTGATTCATCATTTTTGCAGATAATTAAATGGTTCAGTTGGCACAGTGTGTCTACTTTATTAAAACAGGTAATTTTGGGGGTAAAAAGAGATGCTATTTTTTGGATCACTGCACAAGAATTGCCTTTATCTTCATCTTTGAGCATAGATCCTGGTGGCTTTGCAGAAGGCTGTCCGGTCTGGCATTCATTGTCCTTTCGGGCCTGGAGGGGCTTGTCCTTCCAGGATTGGGGTGCTGGCCACTCCACCCTTGGAAATACCAGCTGCAGAGTAAATTCTGCACGGTTACCTTTTCGCAAGACTCAGGTTTTAATTGGCTTGGGGGAAAGAGCCTGTACCTTATGAACTTTGTAGCACAGCAGTTCTTATGCTAAAAACAGATTAATTGTAGTCCTTGCAGTGGGTGGAGTTTAAAAGTCAATTACCGCTTGTCCTATTATAATTTACACACCTAGGATTTGAAAAAGTCTGTCACTTAGTATAAGAATGAAAAGGTTACGTGTGCCGCTTGGAGCACCCTATGACTTCCCATTTGTAAACGCTTTCTGCTCCATGGATTTGTGTGTATGCAACTTGTAGCTGCAGAGCTGCCCTGCGGCTACATCTGCGGCAGGATTCCTCACCAAGAAGAACCTTGAGGGTCTGGCCCTTGAAACCCATAATGCTCGGGCTCCAGCCCTTTGTGTGGCAGCTGGGTCCACTTGTAGGCAGGTGGCCGGCGCCTGCAGAGCTCAGGCACCCTCTGCTCAGGGATCATGAGCTAGTGCGGAAATGGCCCTTCAGGGGTCAATTTTTTACAAACAAATTGCTCACGACATTCGCCGTTTGATTTTTCCATGTTTGTGACCTGAATCAGTTAATTCACTCATTAAAAGGATTTATTTTGGATGGACCAATTAAAACTTTGGAGGCTAATTTTTTGCTGAGCAGTGCAGACCTCGGAAAGCACGATTTATAACATGGCTTCTGCCCTTTTCCACCGAGAGCTGTCTCAGAGTTCTGTAACCTCAGTGCTTGAAGAGGTGTGAGCCTGCCGTCTTTGTCCTCGGCTCCAGGGTGCAGCTGCCAAAGCTTCCCATTGTTTTTAGGTGAACCGCAAGTCTGAGAAGTCCAGCCTAGCCCAGGAGCCACACGCTGTATTTGTTTGCTTGCACAAACCCTACAGTTTAATTTTTTTTAATAGGAAGCTGCTGTGTAGTTTGGATATTTAAACAGTTATTAACAGAATGACAATTAACAGATTGCATAGACAGATTTTCTTTTGAAAACCTCTGAAATTGAGTACAGTTTGCAAAACTATCACGGCATAGTAATGACAATGAATTTTGATTTCCCGGAACTGATATTAGACTCCTTATTAAACTATGTGCATCTGCTTTTAATTTACTCCAAATAATTGGAAAATGCAATGAAGCTTTCCAATTAAAGCACGGCTTTATGCTGTTTAATAATACCCCCATAATATTATAGCTTATGAAGTGACAGGTGAGTTGGTGTATGAATAAAACATAAAGGCAGCAATAAGGGACAGAAAACCGGAGACAGTTGTGGGGATTTTAAATGCTGGATGTAATTTGCATATATTAATCTCTTCTTTTCAGCCTTATCAGGCATTCTTCAGTATTTGAAGTTAAAATAGCGTTGACAGGCGGGAGTACGCTTAGTTTTTTCAAGGATTTATTACTTGTATAATTTCTGATCTTTAATAAGCAGATATGACTGATCCTCATAGTTCTATAGAAATCGGTTAATTGTTCCAGATGGCGTGTACTGATTATGCAAAATTACTTTTCACACCATTTTTTTTGTGATGGAGTTTGGAGTAAAATTAAATTTTTTATAGCCTTCTTATCATGCTGTTTTACAGTGGTTTTTCCACAGAAGTTGAATTTAATCTACTATATTACATTGACCAGCGCAGTTATTCTAATGTAGCATTTTGTGATTTGACAAAGAATAATAGAACACATTGCTCATTGTTCATTACTGTGTCCCTAATAAAAAGGAGCTCCTGCGTATAGAACATAGCTGTTATTTGTGAAGAATGCCTAATTCATACAGTTAAAAACGCCAAATTGTACCATGAAGTAGTTCCTTTTGGGAAGAGAATATCTGGAAAGAGCAAATGGAAATAGGCTTGTTGCTACCCCATTTTACGTGCTGAGGGAGGAGCCTTCTTTTAATGACCAGTGTGTTTAAATTGTGTTACTTTCTTCTTTGAAGGAAAAAAAAAAAAAAAAAAAAACTAGATAATCTTATTCTATTAAGAGAGGTGTCACGGATCGACTCTTCCTGATTTGCATAATCCCAGAAGTCTTTCATAATTGAATAGCATGTACAAAAATCGGTTACACTTTTGGTATAAAGTATGGGGAGGCGTCTGAAAACCCTCAGTGAATATTTGCCCCTGGCATTTTCCAAAGGACTGATGTGTCGCTATGCAACTGTGCTGGTGTCCAGCCAAGTCCAGGTTGTACACGCTCCCCAAAGACCTTCCCACAGGTTGGTCCCAGGCCAGCCTCGAGGAGCGAGGAACGCCCTTCTGTCCTGTCAGCCGGCCCTTCCGACTCCCCAGGGACAAACCCGAGGGCAGACCTAGGTGTCACCTCAGATACGGGGCTCTCTCCTTGGAAATCGGCAGTGTGATGGGCGTGGGCAGAGTTTTCTCTTGTGTCAAAACCCCGTTTGCATTAGGGCTGGGTACTTAGTTCAGTGTTAGTGTGCTTGCCCGGCATGTACAAGGTCCTGGGTTCTATCCCTACCACTGCAAATCAAACAAAAACAAAATCTCATTTAAGTATGTGTTTTTAAAAATATAGTAGTTAAATACATAGAAAAATACTGCCATGCACACAGTCTGCAGTCTGACTTGTTCTCAAAAGAACACCTTTGCCTGCAGTCCTGCCGGGGTTCTGTCAGCCCAGCTCACAGGAGAACGCGTTCCTGTCTCGCAGAGGCCAGAGCTCTGCACGCAGGCTCACACCCGCCTCCCTGCAGCACCCAGCTCTCTGCCCCTGGGCTCTCCCGTCCTGCGCTCCAGCAGTTCTGCGGGCCTGGAGGATGCCTCCTTGTTTGAGCAGACTTGAGGAGGATTTCGATTTGTTTAAGGAGTCCAAATCCCCTGGCCCCAGGGGAATCAAACTTTTTTTTTTTTAATATCCTCCTACCAGCAACACTTATTGCTCTTCACAGAGGGGGTCCTGGCGTGGAAACAGGACTTCATTGATGCCTCCTCAGCAGACTGTGAGAAACAAAAGACAAACAGAAGGTCTCAGACCTCGCAGCAGCTCCAAGTGTCTGTCTGGGGACAGGGTGGGAGTCATGCTCTGGGAATGCGTCAGGTGCCCAGATGTTAACACCATCCACCCTGGGCGCATTGTACCCTGTCTGCTGT
Source organism: Capromys pilorides (assembly GCA_004027915.1). NCBI lineage: Eukaryota > Metazoa > Chordata > Mammalia > Rodentia > Capromyidae > Capromys > Capromys pilorides. The sequence goes on along the minus strand of PVKN010000336.1, from coordinate 21,908 downwards.
GCTATTTTCTGACTTCAAAACATTTTTGGTTAGATTCTACTTCCTGTCTGATCATATCTTGCAGGAGGCTTGATAGTACGTTAAAACACCCTTGGCTATACATAGTACTGGAATGACTAATTAAACCATGCGTAAGAACTGCGGTTCAGGACCCAGAGCTCTTGGACCAGGCGGTGCCAGTGGAATTCTATTTCCACCTTCCCCACAGCCATTCCAAAAAATCTTGCACATACACTCTGTTATAAACTTCAAACACGTTTTTGTGAAAATTAAAATTATATAAAACGGAGAATGCATAAATAAGATGATTAAAAATATTTGTTCTAATGCAGTAATAATTTGGTAGTAATGCTTTCATCAAGATAGCTTAAGGCTACATTAAGTGGACAGACTTTATATGGATTCTCTAATTTTAATCTTCAAATGCTATCTAATGTCTCATTAAGACTTGCATATAATGTATCTTAAGTACAGTCATTAAATATAGTTTAGGGAGATTTATGTTCAGATATTGCTTAAAGATGTTTTAATAGGCCCATTTACTCTGATGATATTAATGAGCTCTTAATCCAGACGAAGCTTCTCAAAATAGTGATAAAGACTCCCGGCCCCAACACAACAACTCGGAGTCGGTGCCTAGTTTGGACAAGTGCCCAGTTAGCCCTTCCGACATCCCAGTGTCAGCTGGAGCTCCGGTGTGAAGCCTGGAGTGTCACAAAGGAGCCTCTCGCGACCTGACCCGGGCACTGACCCCGGCAGATTCCATTCCCCCACGAGTAGTGCAAGGACCGTCGCTTCCCCCTAAGCTGTGCAGGGACTCACGCCGACTTGTTCAGCCCTGGCGTCTTCAAGGTCACCTGAGAGGCGCTGACACTCCTGGCTGTGTTGCACGACGGGTTAAGGAGGCTGCTCCTGTGCCCCTCCTGGAAGCATCTGCCAGGTAAGGAGCACGCAGCCTGGCATCCATATGTGAACAGCCTTGCCCCGCTGCGAGCGCACTGTAAAAGGTCACATGGGTATGCTTGCCTCGCTCAGACCTTCGCTGTGGCTGAGATACACGGAACAACGTGGCCCCGCGAATTCAGAACCGGATACGAAAAGAGCCTGACAGGAATCTGTGTCCGTAAGCACGTGCATTCTGGTCACCAGGCCCCGCTTTCCAACTTATAGCAAAAAGTCTCCGGGTTGGTATTTTCTTTCAGAGAAATATTAAAAGACATTTTTTTGTTTCAATTATTTTAGGAAAGGGGGGGGTGAACCTCTGAGTTCAGAGACTTTTCTAATTACTAAATTGGTTTGTTATAAAAAGATAATAGCAAATTTCTTCTTTTCGTAATTGGACATCTCTTCCCTGTGGGCTGAGGCGCACACAGCTCTGGCCTGCACAATACGCCTTGCTGCTGAAAAGCCGTAACTAGCTAATAACAGCCACAGTGTCATCAGAGAGTAATGGTGTGCTGATTAGCATAATTAATGACAAATGGTGGTGCGGAGTTGGTGGATTGGTTTAGCGGATGATGAATGCGGCGAGGCCTGGGCCGGGGCCTGCCAACGAGGCCTCGCTGGCTGTCAGCCCTTCTGTTCTCGCAAGGCGGCCCTCATTAGTCACGATGGGAGGTGCCAGTTGGTATTCTGTTTGGAGCGCGGAAAACTTAATAATCCAAGCAAATGTGGCTCTCCTTTCTGCTCCGTGTTTACTCACAGAAATCTCTCCTCCTCCGTCCCCACTGTGGCCCAAAGGTTAAGACAGGTCTCTTTCGAGATCCCTGCCAGTGTCTCTTGAGGAGGAACGAAGGGCCGCGTGACAGGGACCAACGGATCTCGGCCCTTGTCTGAGACCTCAGAAGAGGCTCTCCTGTGAGGAGGACTTCTGTTTGTATATTTATAAGCAGGAAAGCAGTGAACTCAGTTCGCTGTACACTCTGGCCTGAAAGAAGAGCACATTTATCTTTGACTTGATTAATCAGACTTAATTTGCATTCACAAATGAGACTGATAAAAATGGATTTACCTTTTAACCTTTCAAGGGGGGAAAAAGTATTTCTCTACAAGATTTCTGGGGCTACTGCTCCTTAACTGATAAGAAGCAACTCCTTTATCAATAAAGATGAAAATCTTTAATTTGCATTAGTGAGACTAATTATTGTATAGTTAATTAGCATCTGGAAATGAGGATTATCTTAATTACAAAGCACAATTTCCCTAATAGCTACAAAACTGTAAGTTTGATCCGTGTGGAAATTGGTAACTATTATTATATAATTAGTGATAACATTAATAGTACAGAATATTTAGACATAATTTGCATATGCAAATGTAATTTACCTGACCCAAACCAGTGGACCATTAATTATTAGACTATGATGTAGCTGATCGAAAGTTGTAGATAGCTGCATGGTACCTATTGTGCCAGACATCTAAATTAGTGATGAAGTCGGCAAGGAGCTTTTGTATTTAGGTATTCAGACGGATTTTGCTGTAAGAAGAGTTAATGGCTGGAGGATTTGATAATGAAGCCAAGTACTCAGGGAAATAGCTCTTTCACTTTGATACCGTGTGGTTCCCAATATCGCTTCATTCCTAGACACACTCTCCGTACACATATTATGGATTCTGAATTTGGTATCTGTCTTATAGTTGTAGTTTTTTAAAAAAAAAAAATAGTTGTAACACATGAAAGTGACAGTACAGCTCATGGGCTTTGGGGAGATGCAGACCTTGCTCAGTTTTGTCCAAGTGGCCCCAGAAGTTCCTCCCTTCAGGGAGGAACTTGTTCTCTGTCTCCACCTCCTCCTCCATGGGGTTGTAGCAGTGTTTCCTGAAGGTGTGCTGGCAGGGGTGGAAGTGATTTTAGAGTAGACGCAGGTGACCTTTTTAATCTTTTCCTTCACCCATGCCAGCATACAATAGATACCATTGTTCAGAATAAGGTTAACATCGATGTATTAGTCAGTCCTTGCTGGGCTATGCTAGAGTAACAAACAGTCCTCCAAATCATAACGGCTTACAGCACACCATTCTGTATGTCACTTAAGTTATAAGTTGGTGACTGAGTGGCTGGGATGTCACCCCATGTGTCCTCATCCTAGGAGCCAGCAGTCCTATTACTGCATTGCAGTTGTTACAGTGGAGGAGACGCTGGGAGAAACAGCCAGTGGCTCGTAAGCTGCTAGCCAGATGTGGTGAGGCGAGGCCTACAGCCCAGGCAGCCCAGGGAGGCAGGAGCCTGTCTGCCTCCCCAGGAGGCCTTGCCTTGCTGCGGCAGCCGGTGGGGATGTTCACGCTCTTACTGGGCAATGAGAGCGCACACTGGAAGAATGGCAAGCCCCCTGGAGGTGGGCACCTTGAGTTTAAAAAGCAAGTGTTGGATGGAAAGAAAAGGAAGAACAGAAAGATGGTAATAGTGACGCGAGACAGAGCTTCCTGGGATGAGTCTGGGAAGCATGGGCCAGTAGCCTCGGAAGCTTTTCCCTGTGTCAACTTTAACCTTCAACTCATCAGGAGCTTGGTCCTCCTGGGGCAGGTAAGCAGAGACCCACGATCCCCACAGATGTCCCAGAGCTGCGAAAATGGCACCCCTCTAGGGCTAAAGGCTCCTTTTGATTGAACCTGCAGCCTTCAAAGGTTCTGGCACGTTTTGACTTTCCAAACTTGTGAAGGTGCTTTCCTTTCTTTGGGATTCTGTGTTCCTAGCTGCAGATCACACTGTTGGATCCGATGGCCTTCATGGGGGTCTGCCCTACCGTCGTCACCCCTTAGAGTCCCTTGAGAGCCAGGCACCTCCGAGGGGCTGGACAAGGTCCCTGGCGAGAGCTGCCGCAGGGCTGGTAGGACCGAGGCGCTGGCTGAGCGTGAGCTGCCCGTCATTTCCTGTGAGAACCTAATAAAAAGTCTGTTGCTGGACAGAGCGCTTCATTGAGAGATTTTCTTTCTTCTTCTTTTTCTTTTTTTGTTAAATTAAAACCAGACACATTTTCTTTTCTGAATTATGAAAGTAACATGCTCATTGTTGAAAAGCTGGAAAATACATAAAAGCGGAGGGAAGAAAATAAATATCACTCATAATCCCACTAACCAGAGAAACAAATATCTTAGTGTATCTTTCCTGACATTTTTCTATACTGTATACATGCAAGAGTACATTTCTGTCTAATTGCTCACCCCAGATTGCTTTAAAGTTTGCTTTATTGAGGTATAATTTTCAGCTTAAAACTCGGCCTTTGCATGAGCCCAGTTCAGTGAATGTTGGTGGATATTAAATTCAGGGCAGCCACTTCCAGAAGCAGGACGTCGAGCACCGCCAGCGCGCCCAAGAGTTCATTCCCATCCCTTCCTGTCGCTTCCCTCCCTCATGGCCAGTCCCTGGCAGTAATTTGCCTATTGCATGTCACATAAGTGGAACCCCTGAGTGGATACTTTCAGGGTTCTCCCACGTTGCCGCTGGTTTCTGTCTTGAAATCAAGTCACGTGCCTCGTTCCCCACCCCGGGGTCAGGTCTGCTTCCGGTGCCGGCAGCGTCTCCTCCTGTTTGTGCTGCACCTGCAGGCAGCGCGCTTCACCGCCCACTTCTCTGTGGCTGGATATTTACGTTGTCTGCATGTCTAAAACCAGTGTACGGGGGCCTTTGAGCAACATCAGTTTGAATTGGATCGGTCCCCTTATATGTGGGGTTTTGCTTCTATGTAAGATTTGTTGTTGTCGTTTTGAGATTTTTGACAATTTGAACTCTTGAACTGTGGGAAAAAATTTTTAAAGGTATATCTTGAATGCCTGAGATATATATATATATATATATATATATATATATATATATATATATATTCTATTTTATCTATTTCCATAAAAATATACTCAACTCTATTATAAAAATTATACATTTAAACAGAAATTTATAGATGGCACATGGTACCATTTTCAGTCAAGAGAAATATAAAGGTTCAGTATTAAATCACGTATATAAAATTGACTATAGTATATATTGTACTACTGTAATAATTTTGCGGCCTCCTATTGCTTTTCCAATTAGAAAAGTTAAAAGTTAGGGCTCAAGTTTCCTTTATTCCTCCTTTCTCCCTTTTCTTTCTTTCTTCTTTCTGTGGAGCCAGAGTCGCCTGGATTTGTCCAGGCCGGGCCCGAGCTTGCTGTCCTCTGTCCTCTGTACCTTACTCCACTGGGCTAATGGCTTATGCAGTGGTGTCAGTTTATACATGAATTTTTGATTAAATGAATACAACCTAAATGTTCTCAGGTACCACTGTGTGGCATTACATAACTTTGCTGTTTATAGTGTCTGTTTATAAATACATAATCACTTTAGTTTTTTATTTTAATTTTATGTATTTAATACAGGGCTTTGCTACACAGCTCCGACTTGGAGTGATCCTCCCGTCTCAGCCTCCCTAACCCTGGGATTACAGGTGTGCACCACCGCACCCAGTCTTAGTAGCTGACTCAGTGCACTCAGGGCGGGGCCCGGCACAGCATGCAGTACCAGGGATTGAACCCAGGTTCCTGTACTTGCCAGAAAGGCACTTAGACCACCGAGCTATTTTCCCAGCCCAATTATTTTAGTTTTTTGGGTTTTGTTTTGTTTTATGTAGTTAGTACAGGGTCTACAGGGTCTCACTACACAGATTGGACTTGTAGTGGTCTTTCCTGTTTTTTAGCCTCCCAAGCACTGGGATTATAAGCACACACCACCACGCCCAATCTCAATCACTGTCTCACTTGTCCCGGGTGATCAATCTCCCAGCCCCTGTGTCTGCCTAAGCAGGCGCTTTAATCCAGTGAGCTATCTGGCTGGCGCTCACTTATTTTAGTTTTGATGACTTCTTTGATGACTTCTTCTCAAGTGTTAAAAAAATTTAAAAATTAAAATTAAAAAATTTTTTTCATGAGTAATTAAGAAGCATTTTCATGTTTTTAATTGTATTGTATGGTAGTCAATACAGTTTTTATCTTTTCAATTTTATTATCCTTGTGACCTAATATCTGATCAATTTTAATAAATGAAAATGTCTTCAAAACATATCTTCTTAGTGGTGCACGCCTATAATCCCAGCACTTGGGAGGCTGAGGTAGGAGAATCAGTGTGAGTTCAAAACCAGCCTGGGCTACAAAAATGAGCTCAAGGACAGCCTGAACTGCATAGTGAGACCCTGTCTCAAAAAGACAAAAAAAAAAATCTTCTTTTCATAGCCACAGTGTCACTTGCATCTTTTTTTGTTTTGGTTTTTTGTTTGTTTGTGTTTTGTGTAGGGTCTCACTACATAGCTCGAACTTGTAGTGGTCCTCCTGTTTTCAGCCTCCCCAGCTCTAGGATTACAAGTACGCGCCACCATACCTAGACTCGATTGCTGGCTCAGAGCACCCAGAGGCAGGGCCAGTATGGCGCGTGGTGCCAGGGATCGAACTCCACCCCCTGTACTTGCCTACTCAAGGGCTTAGTCTGCTGAGCTATCTTGCCAGCCCTCAAACATATCTTTTTTAAAAATATTTATTTATTTGTTTATTTGTTTGGTACAAAGTCTCACTGTGTAGCTTGGGCTTGTAGTGATCCTTCTGTTTCAGCCTTCCCAGCACTGAGATTACAGGCATGTGCCACCATGCCTGGCACAGCATGTGGCTCCAGAGGTCAAACCCAGGTCCTTGCTCTTGCCAGGCAGGCACTTAGACCGCCAAACTATCTCCCCAGTCCTGGTACACATATATCTTACCGTTTTTGGTAAAGGAGGGCAGTGGATAGATGACACCCACCTGGACACATTTGCATATACCCTACATGACTAGTGTCACTGTTCTACAGATTTCATCCCCAGACTATTGTGACCCTCACCCTTTCACTGTTCAAGGGTCCCCTGTACTTTGGTGAGCATTGCTTTAGGTAAATATAGGCAAGCATATTTCTAAATATTTTTTCCCTAACCATAATAATAACAAATTGTCCACTAGAGTAGTTGAAATTGCTTATAGTAACACGTATGTTGTTATGGTTGTGTCTAGATGTTCGCCCAACGCCTCATGCAGTCACCGGTACAGGCTTCTAGAAGTTGGATTGATGCGTGGTTTGTGCCTTGTATTCTGTTCCACTGACTTGGATACACATTCTGCTGGGAGGATCCCACTTTCAGTTATAATTGTGCTTGTTTTGATTCTCTAATTCTATGTAGTTGTTTTTCAAATGCTCCTGGTAGTTCTAGCTCCTCTTGTTTTACCCAGCTGAAGTTTAGAATCACTTGATATTCCAAGGAAAATGTTTTTTATTTTGATTGAAAAAACATTAAAGTTATAAATTCAGTTGGAAGAATGGCCATCTTTAAAACACTTGGTCTTCTTCCAGAAATGTAATATGGCTCTCCATTTATGTGGGAGCCTCTGTGTATTATTCAGTAAACTGTTATAGTTCACTTTCTATTTCCTTCCTAGCTTTTAAACTTGTTATTTTTACTTTGCCCATTATATTGTAGCTCTGTGAGTGTGTGTGTGTGTGTGTGTGTGTGTGTGTGTGTGTGTGTGTGTGGAAAGAGAGAGAGAGAGAGAGAATTGATTTTAAATACTTTACAACTGGTCAGTGTTAACAAGAACTTCCATTTTGACTTACATAGCTTCTTGCTAGACTCCAGCATCATCGAGAAGCAGAGACATTCACATCTCTTTGATGGATTCTCTATCTGGCTTCTTTTCCTGGTTTTATATTATTGTCTAGGAACTCGAAGCACCAAGGGATGGCAATCATAATTTACCTGGTTTCTGCATTTAATAGAGGTGGTTCTAGGTTTTCTCAGTCAAGTCTGTTACAGGTTGGCCATTTGGAAGAGAGGAGGTTTGATAATGTTAAAAGATCACATGCCTGTGTCTTGGAAGTTTTTCTTTACTCAATTTTAAGCTCTAATTTGAGTTTCATATGAGCAGATTTCAGAATCTATCAGTATAGTATTGTGGATTTTCACACTTAGCTTATTGATACAAATCATTTTGTTTCGATGGTTCAGCATTTACAAAGGTGTATTTCTGAGATAAATCTTACTTTTCTATATTGCAGTGTTCTTAAGTATAATAACAGATTTGGGCTGCTGTTATTTAAGTTTGGATTTGGGCACTAATAGAAATAAGATTAGGCTTAATTTTATACTATCAAAATATTTTTACTGATACGAGAGTCAGAGTTGTTTCTTTCAAATATAAGAATATTTCTAAAATATTGTAACATCTGTTCTTTTGGGAGTTTGAAATAAAGGAAACTTCCCTGTGAGAACTGAACAGTCCAAGAAGCCTTTGAGGGGACTAAGATACTCTAAGGGAAGGGTTACCAATTTTAATTTCTTTCACAATTTTTTAAGGCTTTCTACTTTTTCTTGAGTCAGTTTTGTCATTTACATTGTCTTTGAAAGAAAAATCAGCTCAAGTTTAAAGTTTACTAGTGCAAAAATAAGCGTAAAAGGTTATGCTCTTAAAATTAATACACCCATTAGATCCATAGATAGATGGATAGATAGTCCTGCTTTTTTTCCTTGCTAGAAATTTGTTTTATCTTTTCAAATGATAATTTCTAAAATTATAACACTTAAGCTTGTTTTATATTTCATTATTTAGCTTTATCTGCGTGAGTTCTTTTTTGTGCTTTCTTTCGGCTTGTTTCTTAGTAGCTTCTTGAGCTGAATAATCACTTCATCTGTTTTCAGTCCATTTTTATTTTTAATCAAAGTATCCAAGACTTTATCAGTGTCGTTAGGTATTGTGTGGCACTATATACCTTTGCTCTATAGTGTCTGTTTATAAACACATAATTATTTTAGTTTTGATGATCACTTTCGCTTGTGTTAAAAATAATCTTTTAATGAGCAATTAAGTTTTTTTTTTTTAATACCAGGGATCAAATCCAGGGCCTTGCACTTGCCAGGTAGGCATTTAAGCCGCTGAGCTATATCCCTAGCCATGATTGAGTTGAGATTTTTTGTTTAACCTATTCATGTTTCTAATTTTATTGGATAGTAGTCATACATTTGTTTATTTTTTTGAGTTTTATTATCTTTGTGAGCTCATATCTGATCAATTTTAGTAAGTGAAACGACTTTCACAATATATCCTCTTTCCATAGCCAGTGTTGGGTACGCACGCATCTTACCTTTGACACCCACGTGACAAGGTCACGTATGCGCGACTTGACCAGGGCGCTGGTGCTACTGCTGAGCAGATTTCCTCTCCAGGCTATTGTGACCGTTGGCTTCCTTGTGGAGGGCAGTGTTGCTCATGACTGTGAGTGGCCCCTTAGGTACAGAGCCGCTCCTTGTTCCCTTTCGATTTGGACTTCATGTTCTGTGAGGCTCCTGTGCCAGACTGGCTCTCAGGACCGCTTGCGGGCACAGGGCCTGGCTGTGAGCGCTGCCACTCCTCCCTCAGCCCTGGGCTTCCCAGCCAGGAGCCCCTTTATCGCTGAAGGGACCGATGTGGCTGAAGGGACCGATGTGGCTGCTGGACTATTCTGTCCCCAAAGCATCTCACAAAACGTCAGCTAATGTTGCTCAAAATTCACTTGTCCCAGAACTCTGTCTCAGGAAATGCTTAAATAAAAGCCTCCTCATGTCCCCCAGGGATGCTGCAGGGACACGCACACAAACACGAGGCCCCGTAGAGTTTGAGAAAGAGGTGGGCTGTGGCGATAGGCTACCTTCTGAGCCCCAGTCTCAGGAACCTTGGCTCCTGCAGTGATGGAGAGAGCTGTGTGCCCAGCCAGTGGCCAAGGCCGGTCACTAACATGCCAGCACCTGGCAGGACGCTCAGAGGGCATCAGAGCCTGGGTCGCCTGCCACCGAACACGAGCTGCGGGACTCAGGTGTGCCCAGTGGTCTGCGGACCGGGTCGCAGCCTTCCCCAGCACAATGCTGATAGATGGGGACAGCCGCACACGTCACGTCCCCCCCCCTCCCAGCCTGTCCTGCTGTCACACAGGCCGTGCTGTCCTGGTTTCCTGTATTAATGTGGTTTTGGGTGCGGGTGGTGCTGCCACTCGCTGTGGCTTCTCCCGGGGGAGGGCAGAGTCATTCTTCATGGTTAAAAGCAAGCACAGCCTGTGATTTGGGCAAATCTAGCCATTTCCTGCCTTTCCCACTCAGAAACCTTAGTATTTCAGAACACAGACGGGGCCGGCCTTGGTCCAGAGAGTCCCCAGGGCCACTGTGCTCGGGTTGGGCTGGCTGCGTGTCTCTGCCTGCCTGCAGCGAGAGGCTGGCTTCTGTCCTTTTCTTGACTGTCCCTACTACAGAGAAACAAGAAACCCCTGGGTTGTTTCAGGAACGATAGCCTTTATGAAGCTTGAGTCGTCCGCCTTGAGGAGCTCACGTAACGCTCGAAACTGTCCTGGGAGGCATATGGTATTGTTACTGTTATCCCCCATGTACGAATGAGGTGCCGAGATTCAGAGAGGTCAAGCCACTTGTCCAAGCTCCCACAGCAAACCAAGGCCCTGGCCCCACCCCATGTGTCTCATGGGGTCTCTTGAAGAATTCTGTTGTAATTTTTCCCTTGCACTTTTTTTTAAAAATTTAGGACAGGGTCTACAGGGTCTCACTACACAGAGTGAGCTCATAGTGACCCCGCACAGCCCGGAAAGCGTGTCTGCCGGAGAGGCACAGATGGCGCGCCCAAGCGACAGAGTAGATGCCAATGTGTCTCAGAGGCGCATCAGCCTGCAGCTTATTTGTCATGTCACAGCAGCCTGATGGCTGAGGGCACATCCCTCCCCGGCCTGTGCCTGCTGCCCTCCCCTGGTGAAGATTTCTCCCAGGAAGCTGCTTTCTGGAGGGTCGCTAACACCTGGCATGAAGCTGTCCACACCGGGCCGAGTCTGCCCTTAACCTCCACCATCCAAGTCAGAGTGGCTCAGAGGGTATCTGCTCTTTGCTCTGGGCTGGGGGTCTGGGAGGCCAAGGCAGGATCCCAGGAACATCCCTAGATCCATACCAGCTGTGTCCCCAGCCCCCCAGCAGGGCCTTCCCCTTACCATGACAGAGCTCTGTCATCCTCCCTGGGAAGGTGTAGAGGGTGGGCTCTGAGGAGGAGGCTGGCTCTGGGTGCCTGGCGCTGCCTTTCACACTGACTCTGGGATCTAGGGTTGGGAGCCACCCTTCACCGTCTGAGCCTCAGCTTTCTCAGGGTTAAAACCACAAACAGGCGGAAGAAGCCTCAGAATCATGGTAAGGACTAAGCAGCAACACGTCCCAGGTGACTGGGCTGTACAGGGTGCTCTGCCATGCAGAGTGGCAGGGAGACGAGAAGAGACCCAGCCAAAGACCCAAGGGATCGGTCCCCCCAGTGCGCCTCTCGATGGCCAGTGAAGGAAGCGAGGAACTGCAGCCTGCGACAGAGACAGTGGAAGCCACCAGGAGCACGGCCCAGGCAGTCACACCCCAGCACCCCACGGGAGGAGGCTTTCCAGCCCCTGGGGCAGAGAAGCAGAGGCTGCAAGAAGGGGTCCACAGTGGGGCTGAGGCAGAAAGAGAGGGAGCAAGGGCTGGGCGCCCAGGACAGTGTCATCTAGAAGGGATTTGTTTATCTGTCTTCTAGCTTCAGAGCTGCTCGGAACTCAGAGCTGCTGGTCACAGGTCCACACTAGAAGGTGGGTAGGACCCCGAGCAGGTGAGCGTGGCCCCGTGCCTGGGTCGGGGCTGTTTGCTGAGCCCCTGTGGAAGTTCCACTCCTGTGCTGATGGAGGATGCTTGGGACGCCTGGGACACGGCAGTTAGGAGAGCCGCAGAGTTTCACCCAGTGGCCCTCTTACTGGCTGTGTGCAGAGTCTGCACTGTGCTGAGCCCTGTTCCCACAGCCGGAGCCTGCCAGAGGCAGGGGTCAGTGTGTCAGAGCCCGTTCAGAAGCCTGAGGTGGCAATGACTAGCAGATGCACCTTTTGCTCTGGCAGCTGAAGAAAGAAGTGTTGCAAGCACCTTCATCTTGTGTGTGCACATGCAGGTGTGCACACACACCCAGGCTCCCGAGGAGTTTCCATATTAAAAAATGGGCCGCGTGGTCCTGGTGTCCAGGTGTAGGCACCAGCCAGTCACTAATTAAACCCAGAGGCCCTCCTGCACACCAGTCGCCCACCTGAGTCTGGAACATAAAAGGCAGAGCAGACGCGTCCTACCCTCAGCCTGGGCCGCTTTCCCTCACTGGAGCTGACCCTGGTGGCCAAGGGCCCTGGCCCTGAGTTGGCCCTTGAGCAGGGCAAGTATGTGGTCCATCTGGCACCTGGGGCCCCTGACGCCTGTGCCGTCAGCCTCCGTGTCGTTGGGCGTTCTTGGCACTGGAAGTCAAAGGCAGGTGTCCAGCCTCTCCGTTCTCAGTGCAGAAGCAGGCGAAGCGTTTCAGTCAGCAGAGGGAACCAGGTCATCAGGCCCCAGGCCTGGGCCTTTGATCTCACTCAGGCGTGGGACAGCTGAGTGGGATGAGATGTGGGAGTTCGGGTGAGTTTTGGCTGAAGTAACTGGGATGTTTTGGGAAGGGAGGAAGAAAGAAAGGAAAGAAGAAGAAAGAGTAATTCCTGGTAGCAGAAAGAAAAAGTGTGAAATGCTTAGCAACTCTGTGGACCTTTCTTTTCCATCCATTTCTACAAATTGCTGTGTAGCTCTTTCCAGGAAACAAGTGTCTGGGGGGAGCATAGGACAGTGGGGCTTCAATTTTTAAAACTTTGGATTCAAATCTCAGTTCCACCTCAGACATACCATGCTTCGCTGAGCCTTAGATCAGTTGATGGCAAATTGGGGTGAAATGCCAGCTTCCCAGGATTGTGACAAGGACTAGTGAAGAGATACGAGCTAAAAGTGTTTTATGGGTATATAGTGCATCAGGACCATCAAGTCCCTGTTTCTCTCATTTGGTGGTTGTTGTGGTTTGGTTTGGTTTTTTCGAGATAGTCTCCCTGTGTAGTTCTGATTGGCCTTGAATTCACTATGTAGCCCAAGCTGGCCTTGAACTTGTAACAGTCCTTCTACCCCAGCCTCTTAAATACTGGGATGGCAAGGGTATGCACTACCATGCCAGGCTCAGTGGGCTTCAGTGAGCATCTCATTTTGCCCCCCTCTGTTGTGTGTGCCATACACAGAACTTCAGGATGAGCCACCTCCATGCGAGCATCCACACCCATGGCAGTGCATTGTTCATGGACAGGGGAAGCTGTGGGGCAGGACCATGAAAGGCCTGTGCAGGCAGGGAGCTCTGGGGCATGGGGATGAGCCGGCCCAGTGAGCACAAGAGGGGCAAGGTGGAGCACCTTTCAACCCTGAGGTTGGGCATCTCAGTGACCCAGGCCTCCCCTCTGCCCACAGCACTGGCCCTCTGCTCGCCCATGCCCCCTCCTCACACTTGGCACCTGCACACACGCACGCCACATGCTCTGGCGCCTTCTCTCCACCCCCAGCCACCCCATGCAGCTGAGCTTCCAGAGCTGAGCAAGGGCTTTGCAGCCCCCACAGACAGAGGGCAGCGAGGGAGAAAAATGAAGGCCTGGTGCCCCATGAGGGGATCCACGCAGGAAGGGACTGAGTGAGATAGCAGCGCAAGGAAAGCGGAGGAGACCCTGGGGCAGAGGTCCCTGCCTGCGCCTTGGAGCAGGGCTGCCCACCAGCTGCCACCGCCCTCCCCTCCCGTGGTCCTCCAGCAGTTAAAGCCAGCATTCAGTATTGAGAAAGGGCTCTTTCCTTTCATTTTCAAACTTCAAAGATCACTTTGGAAATAAAGTTTTCCAGTGAAATTCCAAAAGCTTTACACATGTGTGAGAGCAAGAGCCTGGCCGCCCGCCTGTGTTTGCTCTGCCCCCGGCCGGGTCCTGGGACCACGAAGTCCCGCTGCACTCCCTCTGGCCTCCCACCTCCATCCCCCCTCTGGTTTTTCCTCAACTGGAGACCAGTGGGGAAAATGGTTTTTATTTTAATTGTTTGAACGCCATTCACACCACCTCTGCCACTCCAGTCTTGGAGAACAATGGAAAGGACAACCCCAGCTCAGCTAAAGAAAAGTTCCCACTTAAGTGGCGCATGAGGACACACACGTGTGACCTCAGCACTCAGGAGGCTGAGGCAGGAGGATCACCACAAGCTCGAGACCATCCCGAAATACACAGCAAGACACTGTCTCAAAAAGCCAGAGAGAGTGCCTAGGGGGGTGGGCCTTGCAGCTTTCACTCCCGCCTATCTTTGCTGCCCCCCTCCCATTGCCAAAGACTCAACTAAACAACCGAGTTAGAAACACCTTTCTGAGACCTACATGCTCCATAGTGCAGTTTTGCTGGGATTCTGGAACAATGAAGTTTAATACATTATCTCAAATATTGCATCCCAAAATAGCAACTGGACCTTAAGTATTTGTTGTAGGCTATTTCCCTAAGATATTCTCAAATCTCCAAATTTAAAAACAACTCTTCAGTACCTAATTTCTCCGACAAAATGTAATAATGTAGAAATGAGACGTGCTGGTGAACTTTTAGAATTAATGATGTCATTTATAGAGTTATTTGAATAAATTTTCACTAAAATAAATTCCTCCTCATATTACATCATGGTTAATAATTTTAACTATGGCTTTTTGTTATATGAAAAAGTTTTTTTTTTTTTTTTTTTTTTAAACACAAGCTATCAGCCTGCGTGGCTGGGCCCTGCCTTCGTGTGTCTCCACTCAGGAAGGTCAGAGTGCTGCTGTAGGCCAGGTGGGTCCTTAGGAGCTCTGTGGAGTGAGGGGAGAGAAGGACCTTGGGCCCCAGGGAATCTGAGGCTCTTCCCTCGGGCCTTGGCTGGTTTGAGAAGGCAGAGGCACTTGGCCTGATTCTGCTTAACCCCCTGCTCCTGCCCTGTTTCGCCTGCAGCAGAGTCTGTTGAAGACGCCCCTCTTGTATAAAAAGCTGGACGTGTGAAACCGCCAGCCTCTTGGATGCGCTCTTCCGAGCCCCTGGCCTTCTGTGGGCTTTCCTGCTGGTCTCCTCACCCAGACCACCCCCACCCCCCAACACCCCCACTCCTCACCCAGATCTCTCCCTCTCCTGGACAGAGAGCATTACCTCGCCAAACCCCGTGACCCACGTTTGTAATCTCCCCCTTTTCTCCAGATACACGTGGGCAGCAGCAACAGATCCATTCCACGTGGACTGGAGCCGAGTGACCCTGTCCACACAGCAGTTCTCCAGCCACCCCAAATCCATCCTTCACCCCACCCAGCTGAGTCCTGCCTTTGTCTTGGGGCCCCTGCCCCTCCATCACCAGCACTAGCAGTTAGCTCTTAGCTTGGATCAGTTTTATGTTGTTTAAGAAGGAAACAAACTCTTCAAGGGAGTTACATCAGATCCTCCCCATGGAATCCCAGTGGACCTTGGCAAAATGAGGAGTTATTTCAGGTCATGGCCTTCCAGGTGCCATCGGTGGGACTTCTACCTCACATGTTGTCATCTCAGATGCCACAGGTGTTGTGGGTTTCAGGACATACACCTCTGCCTCCCCTCCCTTATAACTCCTAAGACTGAGACCAAACAGAAATATGGACGTGCCTTATTCTGCTGGGGGAGAAAAGGTGTGTGCTTGGAGGGGTGCCCGTTGCCTGGCCATTCAGGACTTTACAAGCAGAATGTTTAAAGCTACTTTGTATTTTCACAACCATAGGCACAAATGAAATCATGGTTTGGTGCTTGTCCAAGAACCCGGACGAATTCAAGCCCAGAGCCCCCCACAGCAGTAGGCCACAACCCCCTCTCCACCCACCACAGACCATTCCAGAAGGCAGGCAAAGCTTTAAGCCTTCAAAGGACATTTATCAGAAGACATCTGTGGAGTTTCCACAATAAAGCCTGAACACAAAGCTAGAGGCCACCAAGGCTCAAGGGAGAGGGTGGGAAAAGCGGCCCTGCCCTGCCCTCACCACAGGCCGCCTTCATGTTTAGTTTTGGAGTCACAGCCAAGCCTAGGCAGAAACCATTTTTCCACTGACCCAATAAATGATTATGTGGCAGCCAGGAGACCCGTATTCAACACCCAGTGCTGTTGCTAGCCCACGGGTGGCACTGATCAGGGCAGTAAACCTCTCTGTGCCCGCTGCTGTCGTGGCAAAGCTGGAATAGGATCAACAGTGGGGGCCCACTGCACCAACGGGATAGATGGTACTCACTGGCCTGAAGCCCCTCCAAGGCAGGAGGCACCACAGTAGCTCTTGTCTGTCTGAGAAACTTCCTGCCTTTTCGAGTTGCTGGAAGACCTGTGGGCAACCCCTGGGTCCTCAACCCCCTTTCCTGGCTAGTTCCCTTGATCTACCCTGGCCTCCAACTGTGCCACCTGCAGCTCTTCTCTTCTTTGAGAGGGCTGTTTGTTTGTTTGTTTGTTTGTTTTTGTCACTATTCTTTCTCCCCTGAGGTTTTATGGAAAGTATTTCTAGGCTAAGGCCAGTTCCTATCAGAGGGACATTTCCTGGTGTCCCCAGATACCTGAAGCTTAACTCTTCCCCGTTGCTGCACAAGTTGGGGGGCCCCTGTGGTGAAAGCTCACCTGTGTTTACCCTATTAAGCCGTTAGGTTCCAGGGAAATGTGTCCTTTAACATTTTGTCCCTTTAATAAGTTCAGGGCGGATTTTCAAATGACTGGAAATCATTACTCACAGAAGCCCAGAAAGATTTAAGGAGAAAATGCAAGAATCCCGTACAAGTTAGAACAGTCATGTTCCTTTAGTTTCAAACTATAAAGAGCTCAGTTGCAGCTTCTGAGGGGCATCTTCTGCCTGGGTTCCAGAAAAGATGGTCACTAGTGTCATGAGTGCATTTATTTTCATCTTTGTTTTTCCTACCACTGAAAGTATGTGCCATAGAAACCCAGAGAGGGGCCAGTGGGATGGCTCAGTGCTCTAAAGCGCTTGCCTTGGCAAGCTTAGGCAACAGCAGTGACCGCGGTTCCATCCCCAGCACCACATGCTGGGCCAGCCCCACCCCAGCGCAGGTTGAGCCAGCCATAACATAGATAAATAAATAAAACTAAAATAAAGTTTAAAAAATAATAATAAATAAATAAATAAAATCAAACAGCCTCTTTAAAAAAAAAAAAAAAAAAGAAACCCGGAGAATTCAGAAAGCCCAGCTCTGAAGTAGACTCTGTCCCTTCTTCCTCTGGGTTCCACAGGATCAGTCCACACAAAGTACAAGCCCAAGAAAAGCCTGAGCTTGCTATGCGCTGAATGATAAGTAATTAACGAGACAGAACTGGCTGTAGGAGGTATCTCTTGACATCTTACCTTAAATCATCAGGGTTGTCAAGATCTTGGTCTTCCAGGCTGCTGAGAGGAAACCAGGGCTGTCCAGCCTCTTGCAGCCAGAAAACAGGCACATCCTCTCTGCCTCCCAGGGTCCTGACCTACGGGAACGGCCTCCCACAAAGGCCAGCACTGCTGGTGTAGGACCACCTGCCCTGTCACAGTTGGTCCTGACAGGTAACAGCAAGCCCCTTTGGGCAGAAGACGACCTTCACCCAGGCACGTGCTGGCTCCTGGGTACAGGGCCTGGCATCCCCAAGCCAAGGCCTCCAAGGTTCAGGGATCTGAAGATGCAGTGCTTAAGGCGCTAAGAAAGGCCGAGCTCCCCACCTGCCTCCCTTCCTTGTCTAGCGGGGCCACCTCCAGCACAGCTGATTCCTTCTGAGAACGAGCGGAACTCCGCCACCTCGAGGGAAGGGCTCGCCCTCCAGGGACAGGGTGCCTGTGGTCCCTGCTGGGTTTTGGCAGCCTGATTTCCCAAGCCAGCCTGCTCTGTTGGGAAGCAGTTTCCCCGTGATTTGGGCCGGGAGCCTTAGACTCTCATTCTGCGGCTCCTACTTAAAACTCTTTCCTCACAGCCCATGGCACCTGCAGTTCACGTAACTCAGTCCCAGCTGCTCTGGGGGTTGCTTGCCGGTCTCTCTGAGGGCACCCTAAGGATCCCCGAAATTAATTTGCCATGTGCCTCAGCACCTCTAAACCTGGCAGAACTTCACCTGGCACTCTCGCTGCACTCAGACCCCCCCCTTAGAGTGAATGGCACTAACCAGCACCCACTGCATGAGGCGGCTCTGCTGCTCGTCTGCTAGGCAGCCTGGGAGGGCCGGGCCACACAGCCTTAGTGTCCGTCAGTGAAAGGAAGGCATCAAGAGACAAGCCGCCCAAGGGAGCGTCTCACGCAGCCCACACGCCCGTTTGATTTACGCACCGCCCAGGTTCTCATCCCTGGCTTCAGCTCAAATCCTATACTACAAGTGTCTCCTTGCACTTGGAGGGAACATACAGCTGGGAGTGGCCAGGAGGGTCACGACAGCCCGTTCTGGGGTAGATGACGCTGGGCTCCTTGGAGGGGAGGGGCAGGCTCCAGGGAGCTCTGTGCACAGAACGCAGTGCTCAGGGCTGAGGCAGGAGGGAATCGGGTTCAGCGCAGGCTCCAGCGCGGCTGGCTGTTGCTCTCGGGCAAGGCGCTAAGCTGCTGCCTTCCTGGGCATCGCAGGGAGGGGAAGCCGCTGATGGAACCTAGGGCATCCCTGCTTTGTCAGGAGGCCAGGAGCAGGGCCGCCCTGTCCCCTGTTTGCCATCGCCTCCAAGGGGGCCTGCGTGACCATCGGAGCAGCACACCTAGTCCACAGGCCGAGGCAGGCGGCTCCACAGGGCCCGCCGGCTCTGTCTGTTGTCTCTGAACCACACGGCTGGGGAGTAGTTTGCGTAGATTCCCAAGTTTACAATTAAAACAATCAAGAAACAATTTTCCCTCTGTAAGAAGGAAAAGAGAGCCAAACAGAAAGTCTCTCTTAAGCAGCTGTTGTGCTGTGAACCGTGTAGAAATATTCTCATCAACCCGGCAGTTATCTCAGGATTTGAAAGAGACTAAGGGAGCATCTTCTCTCCTAAGCCAGTGTCTTTTAGCTCCTAATATCACTTCACATTTAAAGGTGACAGCAATATCATTAATGTTTTTCTATTGGATTAATAACATTTAATGTTCAAAGCAATAAAGCGAGATGTTTTCATGAGGGTGTTTTATATCACTAGTGGAGAATTCAAGTCCAGGGGAAAAAAAAAAAAAAGAAGACCACATACACAAGACAGACACCAGGAGCGGTAAGCCCATGAAAGGGAGCTCGGCCATGGCTGTGGCCAGGCAGGCAAGCCAGGGCACCAGGAGAGGGTTCGCGCTCACGGCAGCGGCGCACAGAGCCCGCGCCCACTCCCCCCATCCATCTCCACCCTGCAGTGGAATATGACAATGTTAGCATTTTTCATTTCCCTGACGTTACCATTAATAAAGCAATGATCCAAAAGGGGCTTTGCTGAGTCGGTTCTTTATGCGCCCATCACTCACGACGAGATAATTTCACACAGGATCGTTTTAAAATTAAATGACGATAAAAACGCTCTGCTGTTCTGTGTTCACCAGTTCATGGAAGTCTATCAAGTCATTAATGTGTCATGACAAACTGCTCGATGGATACAAGAGTAATTAATTATTTGAATAAATAACAAGTTGAACTTGGGGTTTTGAACCACGGTGACACCCACTTCCCATTAAGGGCATCTTGGAAGCCTCTTCGGAGCACTGGTACGAAGAGTTAAAACACAGACCAGGGGCTTGGGAGGGATGAAACCCACTTTGTAAACACAGGGTAATATTTTACAGAGAGAAAGCCAAAATGTCACATTTCCGCGCCCACCTGGTGTTCCATGTCACAAGTTCCCTGGCCGTGGCCATTTCAAGATACCACCGGATCGGTGATGACTTCAAAGAACGACTCTACAGCTTTCATAGTCACCATTAATCTCTGCATATTTTTCAAGATAATTACAGCAATTATTATTTAGATTTCTCTTTTATATGCCCATTGTAGAAAGGAACAAGTGCTTATTATACAGGATAGTTCAAAGAACCTTGGATTAAAATTCTTTGTCATCTCCGTTTGTTGCTTCAGCTCATATTGCCGCTGTAAGTTCATCAGCGCTAGAAATTAGAGTAATACTCGCAGGCTCTATTATTAAGTCTCCTGGCTGCACTCGGGCCTCGGCTGGAGTGGCTGGCTGAATTGTTCGCTCGCGGAACTGCTGCGTTCCCTTGGAATTACTGTCAGGTGGCAGGAGATGTACGTGACAGGTGCCGTCAGAGACGGTGGCAGCCGCGCACCTATTTTCCCTGAAAGACCTACAAAGTGAACTAACAACCAATATTTAGAGGATACATTTTTTTGTGGCGTGCCCTTTAAAGGTTAATATTAAATCTGAAACCAGGGTGATTTACAGCATTGTGCTTCATCGACACGGCAGCTAGATAGAAGGCAGCACACTCCCTGGTATTTCCGAATCAAAGCGGATGTCACTCCAGCCATCGGTTCTGCCTCAGGCTGCTCTTTCATCACCACGACCCGGAGAGCTGACGCACCGGAGTGCAGTGGGCAAGGTGGCTGCGCCTTGTAGCGCTTCCAAGAGGAGCCCTCTCCCGTGGAAACAGTGCTGGGGAATTCTGCCTCTGTGTGGACGTGGCGCTCGGCAGCCCCCGAGCCTTGCCCAGCCACGAGCGTTCATACTCAGATCTTGCATCTTTTTCCACAGGGACCAGCAGTGCCTGAAGTTGCCCAGGTTCTGCAAGCCCAGCCAGGATGAGGATGGGGCAGCCAGGGCTTGGGCGGGAAGTGAGATCCCTATTTGAGTCTCCTGTGAAGTAGGGAAGATATATGACATAGAAATGCCTTGTTTTCCTCCTTGAATTAAATTTTGTTGGTAAATAATGACCTGGTTTGAGTGCACTCAGGCTGTGCGGTCCTCCGTGAAAGGTAACATGGGCTTAGGCGGGGGCCGCACCTTCAGCAGGTCACTCTGATGTGGTGTGTGCCTGTGTGTCACTCTGGCTGGTCATCTTCTTTCTCTTTTCCGCTCTGGGGATTGAACCCAGGTCTCCCTCACTGAGCTATAGCCCAGTCCCTTTCCAGCTTGCTAAGTTTCCCAGACTGGCCTGGAACTTGTGCTCCTCCTGCTCTACCTCCCAGAGTGCTGGAGTTACAGGCATGCAGGGCCACCATGGCTGCTGGTGACAGTCTCTAGGGGTCCAAAGAGAGGAGGAGTCCTGGGTCATCCTAGCAGACACTTCTCCCTCCGTGATCACCCCTGGAGGGCTCGCCTTCAGCCCAGGACTCTGGTCTCAGCCCTTGAAATTGTCATCCTCAGTGTTCTCAGAGCACAGGACAGAGCCCAGGTCCTGGGGAAACGTGATCCGCTGTTTGCATCAGAAGATTTCACTGCTGTGAGACCCTGATGACACATTAATCTTCTGGTTTTCAATTCGTGGACACTCTTTTTCACATCTTAACTAAAAATTAAAATAAGACAATTCCTTTCTCATTGGTACAATATTGAGGTCTACTCTCTGGTTGCTAACATCCTTGATCAGATAAATGAATAATGAAATCCCAAATCAGTGGCGTAGGCATTAGACTGTCCCTTTGTCATTGACTCCTAAGTAATTCCCATTATAAAACAGAGCTTCCTTCTGGCTTGAGGACTTCCGGGCTTTTTCTGTGCACTGGACATCAAGAGTTCCCACGGTGCCAGGGACGAGTTCCCTGTGGTCTTCATAATGAGAACCTTGAGTAGATGGTTTGAGTGCAGCCCAGGGAAACCAATAAGCAGCAACTGGGGAGGTTCCAAGGGGGACACCTTTGTTGCTGGCTTAAGGAGCCAAGGACAACTAAGAATGAGGTCTCTAGGCTGAACTGGTGGTAGGGAGAGGGGCAGATGGCACCCAGGATGTGTGACTTAGTAGGAAGTGGGGACCAGGTCAGCTGGGGGCTCAGTGGGCCAGCGCTAGGGAAGGCTGAGTGTGGCGGACCTCAGAGCTAGGCTGGGCTCTGCTTGTCAGAGGTGCACTGTGGGTTGTAGACGTCGCCCCATGAACT